>SMMW01000593.1:0-299585 GCA_004794655.1 Marisa cornuarietis | reverse complement strand
ATGAAGTGAATGAACAATTTAATTAAAATTCAAATAATTATTTTCATGTAAACATTAAAATAAGTTTGACAATTAAAATAATACTTAACTTCAACATTTATAACATTAGTTCATAGTTTTTACAACCAGTGGTCTGCTCCTGGTCAGTATGGCCTTGGAACTGGCTGGTTATGTTAGGGAGTCCACCTAGTATCGCCTAGAGGGTAGATCACTAATTGTAAACCCAGCGCATTCCAGTCTTACCAGAGTTACCCAGAGTTACCATGCGACACATTTCTCTTACGGTTATAATATTTCAAGTTCACAAAATAGCACTTTTGAGTGTTGTGTCGCGATTTGGGGGCATTTTTGAGGATTAAGTGTCTGGGGATTAAGTGTGTGGGGATTAAATGTCTAGGGGATTAAGTGTCCGGTCACCATGCATCCACTTTTGTAAACTACGAGGCATGTTTCCAAACCCATCTATTTCTGTCAATGGCACGGTTCTCAAAGTGGTCCAGGAAGTAAAATTTCTTGGATTCATCTTTGACCGAAAACTTTCCTTTCTTTCTCACATCAAATCGTTACGCCTATCATGTCAGAAAGCCTTGGAGGTTCTTAGAGTAGTTGGCCAGGTCAGCTGGGGGGCGGACCACATGGTCCTGCTTCCCCTGTACCTTGCCCTGGTCCGCTCCAAGCTATACTATGAATCCATCATCTATGGCTCTGCTCGAGAGTCATATCTCAAAATTCTTGATCCTATTCACCATAAAGGCCTCCGCATCTGTTTGGGTGCCTTCCGCACCACTCCTGTACAAAGTTTGTATGCAGAAGCTGGTGAACCTCCACTTTCTCTCCGTCGTCTGAAACTCATGCTGTCCTATGTCTGTCGTCTAAAAGCTAATGTTGGGAACCCTGCTTACCGTGCTGTTTTCGGACCTCAGCGTGCTGCTCTGTATGCCATTCATACCAAGGAGTAAAAACCAGTATCACTCTGTGTTGCACCTCACCAATAAGCAGCTGGAGTAGATATTTAGCAGGTAGAGACTCTCCCTCTCTTACCAGCCCCTCCTTGGACTCTTCCTGTTCCAGAGGTTCGTCCCGATCTTTCAGCTTTCAAAAAAGGTGACACTTGTGACCTAATCTTTTTCCAGCGCTTTCAAGAACTTCTTTTTGACTATCCTGGATTCTGTTCTGTCTTTAGAGATGGTTACAAAATTCCAAACGGTGGCCCTATAGCTGCGGCAGCAGTTCCGTCCTGCCAGCCGCAACAGGCCTCTTGTACCCGACTTGCGGATGGCTGCTCTATTTTCTCTGCAGAACTTCACACCATCTTGCTAGCCTTGCAATATGTTCACCGATCTTTGGAGAAAAACTTTCTAAAAATCTCAGACTCTTTATCTGCTCTCCCAACGTTCTGACCACCCCTTTGTGGTTCAGATTCACACTATCCATGCAGCTCTAGTCCAACGGAAAAAAAGACATTGTTTTCATTTTGTCTCCTGGCCATGCTGGTATCCCAGGCAATGTTCGATCGGACCAGTCCGCCAAGGCTGCATGTCAGTCTCCTGGTAATTTACACTCGATAGTATCAGCAGACTGTAAATCTATCCTCTCGGCCTATGTTCAGTCCTTTTGGCAACGCCACTGGGACACTATGGGCCAAATTAAGTTACATGCTACTCTTCCCTCTCTTTCAGACCGCTTGCCTTCATGCCGTCCTGTGCGGATTGAGGAGGTAGTTCTTTCCAGACTAAGACTAGCACACACCTATGCCACGTAGTCGTACCTTTTACGAGGTGAACCACCGCCAGTTTGTCCTTGGTGTCAAGGAACTTTTAATGTTGTACATTTTTTAATTACTTGTTCTGGACTCCAGAGTATCCGTCAGCAGTTTTTTACAGCAAGCTCCTTGTTTTCTTTGTTTAGGTCCGTCCCATCGGCAGTTATATACATATATAGTGCTTTATCATAAGATTTAAGCTTTTTATGCCCTGATAGTTTTTAGTTTTTCGTTTGTTGGTGGCCTTGTCAGGCCCCAACACTGCGTTTACATGTTCCCCACTCTCAACTTTGTTTCCTATTTTTGTATGGGTTTTTAATTTTGCGATGTTATATTTCTTGGGGTTTTTGTCCATAAACATTTTAAAGTAGGATTACTTTTCTCGACGTGATATAGCCTTAGTTGCTGGCACGGCGTTAAACACAAACAAACAAAACTCTCAACCCAGAAGCTGGTTTAAGTTTTTTCTTAGTCACTTTTCTGTTTCTTGTCTGATCAAGTGCATTGGTGCATTGATTTGACTTCCAAATGGGAGAAATCATTAGATAAATTTCTGTTATCACTTATTTTTATTGATCTGAGGATATAACTCATACAAGGAGCACTTTTAGGATAGTGCTTTTTTATGCATCAGGAAATGTATCAAGTTACCTTAATAATAATAATCATCTGATTTGTATACTCTATCTTCCTACTTTGGAGGAGTCTGAATTAAGCAAAAGTGACATACTGAAAAAAATAAAACAAAGAAAATGGGCACATGCACACTTTGAAATACAGCAGTTGGGTTAATAATCATTGTTTTATGTTTGTTGCAGGTTTATGTCTATGACCTAAATATCAATAAATATGAGCCACTATGTGAACAAATGGTAGCTCAGAAGAAAAAGACTAAACTGACACATATTGAATTCAATCCTACATACCCTATCATCATTGTTGGCGATGACAGGTGAGGATGACACAAGTGATCATTATCATCATTAAATCATAGTCACCAACGCATTCCATGGTCATTAAAGACGTATTTTAGAGCTGGAGTCAAAATAAAAGAAGACAATAGTAAACTATAAAGAAATTTCCTGATTTGTAGTATTGATATTTCCAGTGCCAACACCAGCAAACTCTGCTAAATTTTTAAAGTTTAACATCCAAGTGCATTTTTGTTTCATATAAATAATTTGTAATCTTCAGACCTGCTCAAACAATTCTAACATAGTCATATGGACTTTTCTTGTGTTCCTCTTATCTACAATGAAAGTCATTAAAGTGTGTCTAAAATCACATCACAAAAGTGGAGTACATTGGAGACACCATAAAAACAATGATATGCAACATCAATTTTACAAAGTAATGCTTTGTAAACATTAATGATGCATACAAATACTGAAATTATATAACTCCATAATTTGTGCCAACCAAAAACAATAGTCAGTCCAACAGTATTATTAGATTTTACCTGGACTGTATATGACGATCTATGTGGCAGTGATCACTTTCCAATAATTCTACGTTTTTTGAATACTCTGGAGCAGGACGATAATTTTTACAGTGGCGGGTGAAACTTGACCAAGGCAGATTGGCCTGCCATTCAGGCCCTCTGCGCAACACGCCATTGTTCTAGTGACCGTTTTAATTTAGATACCTATGATACTGACCAGGACCACCCTATTATGATTTTTACCACCACCCTAACTGCAGTTGCTTCGGCAACCATTCCAAAGAAAGGGACACGGAAACACCATCTACGTGTCCCTTGGTTTACTGAAGAGTGCAGGGTTGCCCAGGGTGATCGGAAGAAGGCCCAACGCCTTGTTTTCCGCCACCCCACTCTAGAAAATGTGCTAAATTTTAAACGCAGCAGAGCACGAGCTCGTTTTATTTTTAAACAAAGAAAACTAACGTGGCAAAGGATTGTGTCATCATTATCCTCCCACACCACCTCGCAGGAGGTGTGGGCAGCCGTGAGGAAAACAAAAGGGAGGTTTCTGGCTGGTTCAATAGGCCACCTGCAGGTTGGAGACTCTGTCCTCACAGAGGCACGAGATGTTGCTAATTTCTTGGTCTGCACCGTTGCTGAAAACTCCTCTTCTTCTAACTACTCTCTGGATTTTCAGCTCCTGAAGTCTGTTCGGGAATCCTCTAGCTGTGACTTTTCTTTCGATAACTCTGAACAATACAACGAACCCTTCTCTCCTAATGAACTGCAGCGGGCCCTTCAGAGGTGCAAGGATTCTGCACCTGGCCCAGACAGCATCTTTTATCAGCTGCTGACTCATCTCCCACAATCCTCTCTCATTCTCCTTCTAATCATCTGTAACTTTATTTGGGTGTCCGACTGTTTCCCTCCCTCGTGGAGAGAGGCAGTCGTGGTACCCATCCAAAAACCTGGCAAAGATCCTTCTGATACCAACTCTTAACATCCTATCGCTCTCACTGTCTGTGCAAAACTTTAGAACGCATGGTGAATGCCTTGCTTACCAGGCAGCTTGAATCTGAGGGTCTTCTCTTCAGTCTGCAGTGTGGCTTTAGACAGTACCGCAGCACCCTGGACCATCTGGTCCCTTTTGAAACTTTTGTTAGAAATGCTTTTTTAAGTAAATAGCATGTATTAAAAGTTTTCTTTGATTTGGAGAAAGCTTACGACACTACCTGGAAACAAGGTATACTGTTGGACCTTCATGCCCTTGGCTTCCGGGGTCGTATGCCTCTCTTTATCAAGAACTTCCTTTCTCAACGTTTCTTTGGAGTTCGTATAGGATCTATCCTGTCTGCTCCTCAGGAACAGGAAATGGGCGTCCCACAGGGCAGCATTCTATCACCTACTCTTTTCAACATTAAAATAGATTCCATTCTAAAATATGTCCAGGTTTGGCGACGTTGTTGTATGTAGAGGACTTTGCTCTCTGCATCCGATGCCAATCCCTACTGTGTCTCAAACGCCGGCTTCAGCTGTGCGTAAACGGTGTGCAGAAGTGGGTGACTGAAAATGGCTTCAAATTTTCTTCTACGAAGTCAGTATGCACCCACTTTTGTAAACTACGAGGCATGTTTCCAAACCCATCTATTTCTGTCAATGGCACGGTTCTCAAAGTGGTCCAGGAAGTAAAATTTCTTGGATTTATCTTTGACCGAAAACTTTCCTTTCTTTTTCACATTAAACCATTACGCCTATCATGTCAGAAAGCCTTGGACGTTCTTAGAGTAGTTGGCCATGTCAGCTGGGGGGCGGACCGCATGGTCCTGCTTCCCCTGTACCTTGCCCTGGTCCGCTCCAAGCTAGACTATGGATCTATCATCTATGGCTCTGCTCGAGAGTCCTATCTCAAAATTCTTGATCCTATTCACCATCAAGGCCTCCGCATCTGTTTGGGTGCTTTCTGCACCACTCCTGTACAAAGTTTGTACGCAGAAGCTGGTGAACCTCCACTTTCTCTCCGTCGTCTGAAACTCATGCTGTCCTATGTCTGTCGTCTAAAAGCTAATGTTGGGAACCCTGCTTACCGTGCTGTTTTCGGACCTCAACTTGCTGCTCTGTATGCTATTCGTACCAAGGAGCAAAACTAATATCACTCCGTGTTGTACCTCACCTACAAGCAGCCGGTAGATATTCAATAGGTAGAGACTCTCCCTCTCTTACCAGCTCCTCTTTGAACTCTTCCTGTTCCAGAGATCCGTCTCGATCTTTCAGCTTTCCAAAAGGTGATACTTGTGACCTAATCTTTTTCCAGCGCTTTCAAGACCTTCTTTCTGACTATCCAGGATTCTGTTCTCTCTTTACAGATGGCTCCAAAGTACCGAACGGTGGCCCTGTGGCTGCGGCAGCAGTTCCGTCCTGTCAGCCGCAACAGGCCTCTTCTGCCCGACTTGCGGATGGCTGCTCTATTTTCTCTGCAGAACTTCATGCCATCTTGCTAGCCTTGCAGCATGTTCACCGCTCTTTGGAGCAAAACTTTCTGATAATCTCAGACTCATTATCTGCTCTCCAATCTCTTCTCTCCCAACATTCTGACCACCCCTTTATGGTTCACATTCACACTATCCATGCAGCTTTGGTCCATCGGAAAAAAGACATTGTTTTCATTTTGTCTCCTGGCCATGCTGGTATCCCAGGCAATGTTCGATCGGACCAGTCCGCCAAGGCTGCATGTCAGTCTCCTGGTAAACTACACTCGATAGTATCAGCAGACTGTAAATCTATCCTCTCGGCCTATCTTCAGTCCTTATGGCAACGCCACTGGGATACTCTGGGCCAAAATAAGTTACATGCCACTCTTCCCTCTCTTTCAGACCTCTTGCCTTCATGCCGTCCTGTGCGGATTGAGGAGGTGGTTCTTTCCAGACTAAGACTAGGACACACCTATGCCACGCAGACGCATCGTTTACGAGGTGAACCACCGGCAGTGTGTCCTTGGTGTCAAGGAACTTTTAATGTTGTACATGTTTTTGTTTTTTTTACTTGTCCTGGACTCCAGAATATCAGCCGGCAGTTTTTTTTATACTTTAGGCTCCTTGTTTTCTCTGTTTAGGTCCGTCCCATCGGCAGCTATTTGTACCTTTTTAAGGCGGATAGGGCTTTATCATAAGATTTAAGCTTTTTAAGCCCTGGTTTCTGGTTTTTGGTGGCCTTTTTGGGCCACAACACTCCTTTCACATGTTCCCGGCTCTCAAATGTGTTTCTTGTTTTTTGTGTGGGTTTTTAATGTTTACTATATCATATTTATATCACTTGGGGTTCTTTGTCCCAAAAATTTTTTAAAAAGATTACTTTTTTTGCCGTGATTTCGATTTGTTGCTGACACGGCGTTAAACAAAAACAAACAAATCTCCAGAGCAGATATGACCAGATTATTAAAGCCCAAGTTAGACGAACTATAGCTGACAAACTATAAAAAGAGTAATTTGTATGCATATGTGACCATCCACGACGAAATGAGTCTTAAATCGGAAATTTGAGATATGGCAATTTGCATATTTTTAAAAAGTACAGATTCTGACCTTTCTTTTGATACCAGAGTTGTTCTTCTAGCCCTAAAATTGAATGAGTTATAAAGGTTTGAACTGTGCGAGTACAGTGGCGGCCTTTTGAGAAAAGCGGGTTCAAAGATTTTCAATGATTCCACTAGGTTTTCCTTTAGCAACGGATACTTCTAATTGTTAAAATGTTCTAAATTTTGCCTGATGATAAAATACTGCACGCTACATCATTTCAAGTAACAAAAAGAACATAACAATGAATATTTGTGTGACTTTTAGTTCCTTACCCTGTTAGCGAAATAAATGTAAACAGAAAAAAACTGTTACTGCATACTTCTTAGCATGCACACTCACAGAAAAAGTACAATATTAAAAAATTATCTAATAGTGTGGCAAAAATGAGTAGAAAATAACGAAGAAAACTGCAGACTTTGTCATACCGGAAAACTTAGAGAACTGGCAGGCCACACAAAAATAAAAATTTCTAGAAGCACAACTTTTATGCCAAATCATGTGATTGTTCATGCACACGTACTGTTAATTCACACAGCACTCAATGAACATTTTCCCCTTTTTATTTAAACAAAAAACACAAAATGCTCCACGGCTTCATGGATTAAAAGCTAATAATGCTTCATCACTCAGATACGAGTACGCGATGCTTTCGCTTTACACAGCACGTGTGAACAAAACCTGGCGGAAGGAACGAGTTTCATCCCCTTCAGCCAATCGCTAAGCGCCTTTCATTTCGTTAGCAAGGAAATTTCATTTTTTGATTCTTCCATTGGATAGCGTCGAGATCAACGACGAGATTTGTTTATTTCTAAACCTTAGTAGATAAAGCATCTGATTAATTAATATTTGAATCAGTCTTTAAAGAGACTGAAAACACAGACTCCGGGCTTTATGGCAAGGTATAACACGATCGGTTTCTGACAGGGAAATGGTACTGAAACAGCGTTTGAATTTTGTCATTTTCCTGTGGAAGTCGGTCAGGAGTCGCTTGTGTGGTTTTGGGTGCTTGTGTATTGGTATTTATCCAGACATATATCCACGCACCAGACGAATTGCACCCTAACAACCATTTTCCATAGCAACTTTGCAGTCCATCATCTTAGCTTCTATCCCTCAAGTAGTTGACTGACCAGTATGACATGGTCTATGAATACCAAGTTTCTTAGAAGCCAAAAACAGGCCAGCACAACCTCCTTTATGAGGAAGGCGTCTGGCTGCTTCACACTACTTGAGAAAGCAGACCTAACGTATACAATTAGTAATGGTAGAGTATTGTTTTAATATTCTGTAGTCTGCCTTGTATTGATACAGGCGGTCCTGTGGCACAATGGTTAGCGGTTGTCACCAAAACAGTGAAGGTTGGCTGTCCTGGGTTCAGCTCTCTTCTCGGGTACGCTGTTCTTTATCTGCGTGTGGCATTTGTTTATAGGGCTGGCTGTCTTGCCGTGATATAGCCTTACGTGCTGGCTTAACGTAAAACACCAAGTCCCCCCCCCCTCTTGTACTCATGCCAGTTGCTGAAGACAATGTGGTACCAGAAATTACAGCATTGATTAGTATTATTTTTCTTCCAACAGGGGAAATGTAACAAGCCTGAAGCTCTCACCAAACTTGAGGAAGGTTCCAAAGGTAAAGGAACAATTTACATGAAGCATGGTAGTTTGTTTCCCTCTCTGTAGTCTGTTCATTTATATAGTAATTCAGCATTTATCTTGCATCATGCACCCTTACCTGCTTTATTGATAGGATTTAAATTAAATTGAATCGTCTGTGCACTTAATGCTAATTAAAATAAAGCTTCTTTAGTGTAAGAACCGTCACTCTTCTCAGGGCCAGCTTTTCTGTGGTCATCTTGACCGTGAATTGCACTTCTTTCCAGGCCCCCGTGGGCCTGGCTTCTCGTGCCGGGGATGAACACCCAGCCTCTCTCTGTCTGGGTGACTAAGCAGGTCCACCCCTTTTTCTTATGCTTTTCTTGTTTCTCCCTCACTGGCCCTCTCACCTATACTCTTTTTCTAATTAACCATCTCTATAACACAGTACTGTTTGTCTTTTCTATCTTCTGCTTACACTGGTCTTTCCCTGTCTTTTTCTCCAATCATGCCTTTCTTTTAATGCAGCTCTTTTCTCTGTGGCCTCCTTTAGGCCCCCTGCAGGGCGACCCGTGTCGGGGTAGGAGGGGATCCTAGAGGTTGAGGTCCCTGATGGGTTGCGGCCCATCATACCAACACACCTCTTTTGCCCGGACTTCTCCTAGACGGGAGATTGGTGTGGCCCACACCAATCAATCGGCTGGTCGTGCAGTGCCCTAGCTTTGCTAGAAGGCTGTGGCCGGGGTCAATCTGGTCTTCGCACTCTGTAGGCCAGAGTATATTCCTTCTGTATCCCTGGTGCGACCCTGCAGGAAATGCCCTAAGTGGTACCGCTAGGTCGCATCCCCTTGTTGGACTCCATTGTGGGTGTGGAGCAGAAGTAACGAATCATATAGCTTTCATTATGGCAATAACAAAAAAAACCTAGGGAAACGCCTGCGTGAGAGAGAATCTTCTGATAGTGAGAGTGAGGTGAGAGAAAGTGTGAGGAAGTGTTTGAAGGGGACTGGCCCCGTTTTCTTGTCGTGGAAGGTGCAGAGCCGGCCAAGCCGCTCTCGTCCCTCTCCCCTTTTGCGATTGCAAAAGGTTTCAAATATATTTCGTCTGTTTTCGCCTCTATCAAGTGATTGCGTGCCGGACAATTTCTCGTTCAGTGTTCCAGTCAAAAATCTTCAGAGGCCCTTCGCCGATGGAACAGAAAACAGTTCGCGGACTGCCCCATAAAGGTCACACCACATAGATCCCTCAACTCTTCGAAGTGGATCATTCGATGCTCTGACCTTGCTGGGATGTCGGAACTTGACATTAAGTCAGAACTGGCATCCCAGGGGGTTTCGGCGGTGCAGAGGGTCACCATAAAGAAGGACGGAAAGTCTATTCAAACAAATACCCTATTTCGTACGTTTTGTTTACCTAAAGTACCCAACTTCATTGAGGTTGGGTATTTGCGGGTCAAAGTTGCTTTATTCATACCTTCCCCGTTGCGCTGCTTCAACTGTAAGCGTTATGGCCATGGGGCAAGCTTTTGCAAGTCCCAAGCCCGCTGCTTTCGCTGCAGCGGGATTGACCATGTGGCAGCTGATTGTTCCTCAAGCGCCAAGTGTGCAAACTGTGACGGGTCTCAAGTTGCCTCATCAAAGGACTGTCCAAAGTGAAGGAAGAGGCAGCCATCCAGCGCGTACGTGCGGAATCCGGCGTCTCTTACGCCGATTCTCGCCGTCGCGTAGTGGGTGGACCCTCAGGAGAAGCTACTGTAGGCTCCACTTCCTACTCGGCAGTCGTGGTTAACGACCGTCAGTGTCTGTGTCTATCCTTTTACATGTTCCAGCCTCTCAAATGTGTTTCCTGCTTTTTGTGTGGATTTTTGGCTTTTGCGATGTCGTATTTGTGTCACTTGGGGGTTTTTGTCCCAATGCATTGTAATAATAAGATTACTTTTTCTCGCCGTGATATAGCCTTAGTTTCTGACACGGCGTAAAACACAAACATCACTGCACTTACGACTTCAAAGTCCCAAATGGTCTTTATGCTGTGGGACAGCAAACCGCAGCAGGGGTGTGGATGGCCCCTTCATTTATTTCTGTGGAATTTCATGTCACCTTACTATCCTTACAGCATGTTTACCGATCTTTGGAACAAACATGTTTTAATAATTTCCGACTCATTATCTTTGACCCAAACAGTCCCAATGACATCGTCACTAAGAGTCTAGAAAGATCATGATTGTAGGTTTACCATCAGAAGAAACCAGTGACCGTAGTTGACCAGGAGATTGGCAAGC
The DNA here is from genome assembly GCA_004794655.1 of Marisa cornuarietis. Classification (NCBI taxonomy): domain Eukaryota; kingdom Metazoa; phylum Mollusca; class Gastropoda; order Architaenioglossa; family Ampullariidae; genus Marisa; species Marisa cornuarietis. Next base: position 288,958 of record SMMW01000593.1, on the reverse strand, counting down.
TGCCTTAGTGGCCTGGTCTGATCGAGCATTGTGTGGGATACCAGTTTTGCTGGGAGTCCCTATGAGGGCTTGTTATGAAGAAGAGCCACATGAAAATGGACCACAAAAACATATGTAGAAAATACATTTGTGTGTGTGAGTGAGCGCGCGGCGCGCGTGCACCCACATGCATGTTCATGTATGTAAAACTCTTTGAACATAAGGCTATACAAATATTTACTGTTATTGTTACTTTGATACATTGTTAAACAGTCTTATCCTAAAAAATTGTGAATCTAATTTTTTTAAATGCTTTCATCCAGGAAAAAAAAGGTGCTCCTCCAATGGATGCAGCCCAGAGATCAGAGTATGAGATCGGTAAGCTGAACAAAATCTTGGCCATGGTGAGAGAACAGCCTGAAAGCATCAAGTAATTCACAGCATGAAGACAGCTATCACCAGATAATTGAATTGCAGTTTAAAATTGATGGAAACCACTCTCAAAAACACTTATTGCAACGTGGGACTTTTTCTGGCTGAGAATCACTATTTTACAGTTTTACAGTGTAAATCCATTGCTTTAATAATATCATATGTCTAAAACAACCTATCAACACAGACCAAACAAGGCACCCCAGCAGGTGTAAGCAAACTTTGAATTTCTCTGCAACTTTACATCTAATCATATTTTTAGTGTAGCATTATGCTAAACACATTACTTTTTTGCATTTCTTAGATGACCTTGATAGATTTGGTATCATTATTATGTTTTGACAGACGTTGCTATTACTGCTGTTGTTTTATATCATCCATGCAGAGATTCTGTTACGAAATAAATGAATTTTGATGTAGTCTATTTTAATCATGTCTCTTTCATCGTTTGTGTGTGTTTATAAACGCTGTTTATCGTATAAGGTTTTAAATAAATTTTAGACAAATGTTTAGTTTCTTGTTTGTGCACGTCGACAGTGACATGAACCATGTGCAAATTGGCTAAACTTTTCGAGGCAGCAAATCTCTATACAGCTTGTTTCACATTCGGGGGTTTATCCTCAGCATTCTTCATCTGTTCTCTCTGATGATTTCTTCGATGACAAACAATTGCAGATCTAAACTCTAAATATTCGGCTTTGAAATGTGTCGCCAGGCAGCTCAGACAAATTTGATTCTCCGTTTCTTCTGTCTGGAGGATTTTTTATACATAATTAATGCATTTATTTTAATTTCATCCTAGTCCAGCTTCTTGTTTGTGCACGTCGGCAGGGAGATGAAACGTATGTAATGTAGCTAAACTTCTTGATCACTTGAAGCAGCAAAACTGCCTACAGCTTGTGTGACCTGAGGAGGTTTATCCTCAGAACTCTTGATCTGTTCTTTTTAATGACTTCTCCGATGGTTTAGATCTAAGCTCTAAATCTTCGAGGGTGAAATGTGTCGCCAGGCCGATCAGACAAATCTGACTGATGCTGAGAAAGGCCAACTTGTTTTGAAGCCTTTGACAATGCACATTGTAATAAATAGCTGACAGAAGGAAAACCTAATCTTTACAATAACTTTCACAATAGTCATTGGATTGGCTTCAAATTTGGTTTACTAGTGTGACTGAAGGAGTACAACACAAAAATAGTCTATATAATTCATAGATGCTGGTTTATCTTGTTTTATTTGCACTCTTACAAAACACGTGGTGATATTGCTCAAAGAAGGAAAACCTAATCTTTACAATACCTTTCACAATAGTCATTGGATTTGCTTCAAATCTGGTTTACTAGTGTGACTGAAGGAGTACAACACATAAATAGCCTTTATAATTCATAGATGCTGCTTGATCTTGTTTTTTTGCACACTTACATTACACATTGTAATATATAGCCGACAGAAGGAAAACCTAATCTTTAAGATAACTTTCAAAATACTCATGTGAGTAGCTTTAAATTTGGTTTACTAGTGTGACTGAAGAAGTACAACACAAAAATAGCCTATATAATTCATAGATGCTGCTTGATCTTGTTTTATTTTAACTCTTACAGTACACATGTTAATATATAGCTAACGGAAGGAAAACCTAATCTTTACAATAACTTTCACAATACCCATTTGATTGCTTCAAATTTAGTTTACTAGTGTGACTGAAGGAGTAAAACACAAAAATAGCCGATGTAATTCATAGCTGCTGCTTGATCTTGTTTTATTTGCTATCTTCCAACGCACATTGTAATATGTAGCTGACAGAAGGAAAACCTAATCTTTACAATAACTTTCACAATAGTCATTGAATTTGCATCAAATTTGGTTTACTAGTGTGCCTGAAGGAGCATAACACAAAAATAGCCTATATAGTTCATAGATGCTGCTTGATCTTGTTTTATTTGCACTCTTACAGCACACATGTTAATATATAGGAAACGGAAGGAAAACCTAATCTTTACAATAACTTTCACAATACCCATTTAATTGCTTCAAATTTAGTTTACTTGTGTGACTGAAGGAGTACAACACAAAAATAGCGTATATAATTCATAGATGCTGCTTGATCTTGTTTTATTTGCTATCTTCCAATGCACAATGTAATATATAGCTGACAGAAGGAAAACCTAATCGTTGTAATAGCTTTCACAATATTCATTGGATTGGCTTCAAATTTGGTTTACTAGTGTGACTGAAGGAGTACAACACAAAAACAGCCTATATAATTCATAGATGCTGCTTGATCTTGTTTTATTTGCTTTCTTACGAAAGACTTGGTGACATTGCTCAAAGAAGGAAAACCTAATCTTTACAATAACTTTCACAATAGTCATTGGATTTGCTTCAAATTTGGTTTACTAGTGTGACTGAAGGAGTACAGCACTAAAATAGCCTATATAATTCATAGACGCTGCTTGATCTTGTTTTATTTGAACTCTTACAATACACATGATAATATATCGCTGACAGAAGGAAAACCTAATCTTTACAATAACTTTCATAATAGTCATTGGATTGGCTTCAAATTTCGTTTACTAGTGTGAATGAAGGAGTACAACACAAAAATAGCCTATATAATTCATAGATGCTGCTTGATCTTGTTTTATTTGCACTCTTACAAAACACGTGCTGATATTGCTCAAAGAAGGAAAATCTAATCTTTACAATAACTTAAATAATAGTCATTGGATTTGCTTCAAATTTCGTTTACTAGTGTGAATGAAGGAGTACAACACAAAAATAGCCTTTATAATTCATAGATGCTGCTTCATCTTGTTTTATTTGCACTCTTACAAAACACGTGGTGATATTGCTCAAAGAAGGAAAACCTAATCTTTACAATACCTTTCGCAATAGTCATTGGATTTGCTTCAAATTTGGTTTACTAGTGTGACTGAAGGAGAACAACACAAAAATAGCCTATATAATTCATAGCTGCTGCTTGATCTTGTTTTATTTGCACTCTTACAATACACATGATAATATATAGCTGACAGAAGGAAAACCTAATCTTTACAATAACTTTCACAATAGTCATTGGATTGCTTCAATTTTGGTTTACTAGTGTGACTAAAGGTGTAGAAATAAAAAAAAACTATATAATTTATAGATGCTGCTTGATCTCGTTTTATTTGCACTCTTACAAAACATGTGTTGATATTGCTCAAAGAAGAAAACCTAATCTTTACAATAACTTTCACAATAGTCATTGGATTGGCTTCAAATTTAGTTAACTAGTGTGACTTAAGGAGTACAACACAAAAATAGCCTATATAATTCATAGATGCTGGTTTATCTTGTTTTATTTGCACTCTTACAAAACACGTGGTGATATTGCTCAAAGAAGGAAAACCTAATCTTTACAATAAATTTCACAATAGTCATTGGATTTGCTTCAAATTTGGCTTACTAGTGTGACTGAAGGAGTACAACACATAAGTAGCCTTTATAATTCATAGATGCTGGTTGATCTCGTTTTTTTGCACACTTACATTACACATTGTAATATACAGCCGACAGAAGGAAAACCTAATCTTTACAATAACTTTCACAATACCCATTGGATTTGCTTCAAATTTGGTTTTATAGTGTGACTGAAGGAGTACAACAAAAAAATAGCCTATACCTTTTATAGATGCTGCTTGATCTTGTTTTATTTGCACTCTTACAATACACATGATAATATATTGCTGACACAAGGAAAACCTAATCTTTACAATAACTTTCACAATACCCATTGGATTGGCTTCAAATTTAGTTTACTAGTGTGACTGAAGGAGTACAACACAAAAAAGCCTATATAATTCATAGATGTTGCTTGATCTTGTTTTACTTGCACTCTTACAAAACACGTGGTGATATTGCTCAAAGAAGGAAAACCTAATCTTTACAATAACTTTTACAAGTCAATGGATTTGCTTCGAATTTGGTTTACTAGTGTGACTATTTTTGTGTTTTACTCCTTCAGTCACACTAGTAAACCTAACTTGAAGCAAATCCAATGGGTATTGTGAAAGCTATTGTAAAGATTAGGTTTTCCTCCTGTCAGCTATATATTATCATGTGTAATGTAGGAGTGCAATTAAAAAAAAGATCAAGCAGCATCTATGAATTATATAGGCTATTTTTGTGTTGTACTCCTTCAGTCACACAAGTAAACCAAATTTGAAGCAAATGAAATGGGTATTGTGAAAGCTATTGTACAGATTAGCTTTTTTCTTCTCTGAGCAATTTCACCACGTGTTTTGTAAGAGTGCAAATAAAACAAGATCAAGCAGCAGCTATGAATTATATAGATTATTTTTGTGTTGTACTCCTTCAGTCACACTAGTAAACCAAATTTGAAGCTACTCACATAAGTATTTTGAAAGTTATCTAAAAGATTAGGTTTTCCTTCTTTGAGTCACACTAGTAAACCAAAATTGAAGCCAGCCCAATGAGGATTGTGAAAGTTATCTTAAAGATTATGCTTTCCTTCTGTCAGCTGTATATTATCACGTGTATTGTAAGAGTGCAAATAAAACAAGATCAAGCAGCAGCTATGAATTATATAGACTATTTTTGTGTTGTACTCCTTCAGTCACACTAGTAAACCAAATTTCAAGCTACTCACATGAGTATTTTGAAAGTTATCTTAAAGATTGGGTTTTCCTTCTTTGAGCAATATCACCACGTGTTTTGTAAGAGTGCAAATAAAACAAGATCAAGCAGCAGCTATGAATTATATAGGCTATTTTTGTGTTGTACTCCTTCAGTCACACTAGTAAACCAAATTTGAAGCCAGCCCAATGAGTATTGTGAAAGTTATCTTAAAGATTATGTTTTTCTTCTGTCAGCTATATATTATCACGTGTATTGTAAGAGTGCAAATAAAACAAGATCAAGCAGCATCTATGAATTATATAGACTATTTTTGTGTTGTACTCCTTCCGTCACTCTGGTGAACCAAATTTGAAGCCAGCCCAATGAGTATTGTGAAAGTTATCTTAAAGATTAGGTTTTCCTTCTGTCAGCTATATATTATCACGTGTATTGTAAGAGTGCAAATAAAACAAGATCAAGCAGCATCTATGAATTATATAGACTATTTTTCTGTTGTACTCCTTCAGTCACACTAGTAAACCAAATTTGAAGCTACTCACATGAGTATTTTGAAAGTTATCTTCAAGATTAGGTTTTACTTCTTTGAGCAATATCACCACGTGTTTTGTAAGAGTGCAAATAAAACAAGATCAAGCAGCATCTATGAATTATGTAGACTATTTTTGTGTTGTACTCCTTCAGTCACACTAGTAAACCAAATTTGAAGCTACTCACATAAGTATTTTGAAAGTTATCTTAAAGATTAGGTTTTACTTCTTTGAGCAATATCACCACGTGTTTTGTAAGAGTGCAAATAAAACAAGATCAAGCAGCATCTATGAATTATGTATGCTATTTTTGTGTTGTACTCCTTCAGTCACACTAGTAAACCAAATTTGAAGCAAATCCAAAGAGTAGTGTGAAAGTTGTTGTAAAGATTAGGTTTTCCTTCTTTGAGCAATATCACCACGTGTTTTGTAAAAAAAGTGCAAATGAAAGAAAATAAAGCAGCATCTATGAATTAAATAGGCTTGTTTTGTGTTCTACTCCTTTAGTCACTTTAGTAAACCAAATTTGAAGCCAGCCCAATGAGTATTGTAAAAGTTATTTTAAAGATTAGGTTTTCCTTCTGTCAGCTATATATTATCACGTGTATTGTAAGAGTGCAAATATAACAAGATCAAGCAGCAGCTATGAATTATATAGACCATTTTTGTGTTGTACTCCTTTAGTCACACTAGTAAACCAAATTTCAAGCTACTCACGTTAGTATTTTGAAAGTTATCTTAAAGATTAGGTTTTCCTTCTTTGAGCTATATTACCACGTGTTTTGTAAGAGTGTAAATAAAACAAGAACAAGCATGCAGCTATGAATTATATAGACTATGTTTGTGTTGTACACCTTCAGTCACACTAGTAAACCAAATTTGAAGCTACTCACATGAGTATTTTGAAAGTTTTCTTAAAGATTAGGTTTTCCTACTTTAAGCAATATCACCACGTGTTTTGTAAGAGTGCAAATAAAACAAGATCAAGCAGCATCTATGAATTTTATAGGCTATTTTTGTGTTGTACTCCTTCAGTCACACTAGTAAACCAAATTTAAAGCCAGCCCAATGAGTATTGTGAAAGTTATCTTAAAGATTAGGTTTTCCTTGTGTCAGCTATATATTTTTACGTGTATTGTAAGAGTGCAAAGAAAACAAGATCAAGCAGCAGCTATGAATTATATAGACTATTTTTGTGTTGTACTCCTTCAGTCACACTAGTAAACCAAATTTAAAGCTACTCACATGAGTATTTTGAAAGTTATCTTAAAGATTAGGTTTTCCTTCTTTGTGCTATATCACCACGTGTTTTGTAAGAGTGTAAATAAAACAAGATCAAGCAGCAGCTATGAATTATATAGACTATTTTTGTGTTGTACTTCTTCAGTCACACTAGTAAACCAAATTTGAAGCTACTCACATGAGTATTTTGAAAGTTATCTTAAAGATAAGGTTTTACTTCTTTGAGCTATATCACCACGTGTTTTGTAAGAGTGTAAGAAAAACAAGATCAAGCAGCAGCTATGAATTATATAGACTGTAACAGGGTCGCCTACCACACGGCACACAACAACACACTCAACGCGTGCCGTAGGTTGATGAAACCTTTTTATTCTTGCGACCGCGTGCTGGTCAGCTGAACATTACACAGTATTCGAGTATCCGTAACATTATCAAGGACTCTATCAGCCGGGCTTCTGGCTTGCGTCCTTCTCACGTGTTCTCTCTCTCTCTCGTCTCTCTCCGTCAAGCTTCTCCCTTCCCTTTTATATCCCCCGGGAGGGCTAAAGTGGCAGGGGTGCCCGGCCGTATCGGACGGCAGCGCTGCTGTGTCCCCCTGGGGAAGGTGGGGTTGAGGGGTGTCGCCCCGTTCTTCTCTCGTGGCTCCCCTCCGCCCTCCCGGACCCAAAACAAACCCGGTAGCCAATCACCGCTAACTGGCCGCCCTACTGGCCAATCGGCCTTCAGCTGGCCTCTTGGCCAGCTTCTATCACATACACCCCCCCAACAAAGAAATGTCGTCCTCGACATTTACCTTCCATATGCTAACAAAGAAAAATACAAAATACAATACACCTCCTACCCTATCATATCAATACAACATTATAATTATACCAACATAACACAAGTTCATAACACCAATGACTAAACGTTAGTTCCTCTATACCATGCAGGCTTTGATGGCTGCTGTTGCAAGCCAGTCAGGCATATAATCCATAGCTAATACTGCTGTAAACACACATTGCAGTCTGTCTACGGTTGTGTCCACTGCACTGGCGGCTGCAGGTGAAAGTATTGTCTGCTGCTGGTTCAGCACATACTCTCCAGAGCGTTGCCATGCCGGTGCAGTTCGAGGCCTCACCCCAGCTTCTCGCCTGGGTAGTGGACGGATCTGTGGCTGATCCTGCTCCTCTTCCTCATCCTCTGTTTCGGCAGTGGATGTTTCATGCACCTCTTCCTGCAGAGCCACATCCAGGGAGTCTCGCTCACTAACCACATCAGCGTCTTGCACGTCACGGGTGCTGCCCCGTGCTTCATCGCTGCTGCCCAGGTCACTTGCTGCCACTTGAACGCCCAACAGCTCATCTTCCGACTCGCTTGTGTCGGCCTCAGACCCACTGGCCTCACTGCTGTCTGCTGCGTTCCTGTGGTGGCATCTCCGCTGGTGGTGCTTCATGCCCCGCTGTGTTGTGGGCGGTTGTCCTGCCTGATCCGTGAGGGCATGGCCTAGTGGTAAGAGGACATTTCTGTGCAATGTGCGCTCCCGACCACTGCCATCCTCACGTCTCACCACGAACACGGGTATGTCTGTGTTGGGTTTTCTTAGGACCACATACACCTCTTGTTCCCACTTGTCTGCCAGCTTGTGCTTCCCATCGAACGCCAGCCTTTTAACAAGCACTCTGTCGCCAACTTCAAGGATGGCTCCACGAGTGTTGCTGCCATAAGCCTTCTTTTGTTTTCTTCGGCTTTCCTCCGCAACTTTGGTCGCGAGCGCGAATGAGTCACGTAGCTTTTCCCTCAGAGAGTCCATATATTTGGTCAGGGGCTGAGATGTACCCCTTTCTCCAAGCCCAAATTCAATGTCAACTGGTAGATATGGGTCTCTCCCAAACATTACTGAATAGGGTGAGAACCCAGTGGATTCATGTCTGGTGCAGTTGTATGCATGCACAAGCGGTGCCACATATTTTCGCCAGTCCGGCTTTTGATGTGGCTCCAGTGTCCCCAGCATGCTCAGTAATGTGCGATTAAACCGCTCGCACATGCCGTTGCCCATAGGGTGGTATGGGGTAGTCCGAGATTTCTGGCATCCCGTTATCAGACACAGTTCTTTGATAATCCGACTTTCAAAATTGGCACCTTGATCGGAATGCAGCCGGCGGGGCATCCCATAGTGCACAATGAAATTAGTAAACAGGGCTTCCGCCGTTGTTTTCGCTGTCATGTTCTTGGTTGGTATGGCTTGCGCATACCGAGTGAAGTGATCTGTAATAACCAAGATGTACTGGAAGCCTCCTTTAGCTGCTTCTAGGGTGAGGAAGTCAACGCACACTAGCTCCAGTGGTTGAGTAGTAACGACATTTACTAGCGGTGCACGGCTGTCGGCCGGCGCCTTCCTGCGAATGCACCGCGGACACCTCTTGATATAATTGTCAACATCACTGGCCATCCCTACCCAATAAAACCTGTCTTGCAGAAGGTGCAGCGTTCGATCACGACCTGGGTGGCCCACATCACTGTGCAACATTTGCAACGCTCTGGGCACAAAGCTGGATGGCAGTACTAGCTGTTTGCGTGGCTGCGCATTGATAACTGTCACGCGATATAAGACCCCATCTATCAGCTTTAGATGGTCAAAGTTTTGTTGCAACGCACGATGGGCGGGTCCCGCTGCTCCTTCAACAGATGGGAGCGGCTGGCGCTTTTCTATGCAGTCCATCCACTGTGAGAGAACAGCGTCACGTCTTTGTGCTTCCTTCAAATCTGTTGTGGACAGACTCGCCAAACTCAGACCTGAGGGCGTGAAGGTGTCGTCCACCACCTTCATAGAGAATGACAGACATTCTACATATGCGATGGGCTGTACTGCGTTACATATGGCTCGCACTGATTCTGCCTCGATGTGATGTTCTGTCAGCCTCGACAGTGCATCGGCGTCTGCGTTGCTGGTGCCCGGCCTGTAGGTGATGTCAAAGTTGTAAGTCGCCAGCGCTGCTAGCCACCGATGGCCCGTTGCATCTAGTCTAGCTGATGTTAACACGTACGTTAACGGGTTGTTGTCCGTCTTCACCGAAAACTTATGGCCATAGAGATAATCATGAAATTTCTCTGTTATTGCCCATTTCAGAGACAAGAACTCCAGCTTGTGTGCTGGGTAGTTTTTCTCGGCTTTGTTCAGTCCACGGCTGGCATAGCACAACACTCGCTGCTGTCCTTCTTGTTCCTGATATAGGACTGCTCCTAATCCTGACATGCTAGCATCGACATGGAGCTCGAAGGGCAGCTTATAGTCAGGGTACCCCAGGATCGGTGGAGACGTTAAAAAGTCCTTTAACGTCTGAAATGCTGCCTCCTCCTCCTGGCCCCACTGCCACTTGGCTGGTTGGCTCTTGTCGGATTTTTTTTTGCCTGTTTTCTTCTTATGCGATACTGGCATAAGATCAACGAGTGGTTTCGCGATCTTAGAAAAGCCTTTCACAAACCTTCTGTAGTAACCGGCAAAACCTAGAAATCGTCTAACATCCTCTGGGTTTGCAGGAGTCGGCCAGTCACGCACCTTGGCACATTTTTCCGGGTCAGCTTCAATCCCTTGTGAAGAGACAACATGCCCGACATACCTCACTTTGTCCTGGCAAAATGAACACTTCTTGGGGTTTAGCTTTAATCCATTTTCTTCCAAGCGCTGTAGTACTCGCTCTACCCTCTCCAGATGTTCATCGAAGGTGTCAGAGAAAACTATAATGTCATCGAGGAATACTAAGCAGATGTGGAGGTGTAAGTCCCCCAGACACTCCTCCATCAGTCGCTGATAGGTGGCTGGTGCATTGGCTAAGCCCATAGCCATGCGGTTATACTCATAGAAACCAAGTGGAGAAACTGTGAACGCCGTGCGTTCTTTATGTTCTTCCGCTATCTTCACCTGGTGATAGCCGCTTTTCAGGTCTAACACAGTGAAGTATTTCGCACCCGCAAGTGCGTCAAGTAGTTCTTCCACTCTTGGCAAGGCATAGGAGTCCTTAACGGTGCGTGCATTTAGCTGTCTGAAATCAACGCACTGTCTCAGGGTGCCATCTTTCTTTTTCACCCACACCACATTGGAGGACCATGGTGAATGTGAACGACGAATAATGCCACTGTGTAACAACTGTTGCAAGTGTTCCTTGACTTGGTCATACATGCCTGGTGGGATGCGGCGATGACGCTCTTTGAAGGGCGTTTCGTTCGTTAACTTGATTTCGTGTTTCACCCTGGTTGTGTGCCCCACGTCGATGGGGCTGCTGCAAAAGTTGCGCTCATGCTTACGAAGAAGCTGGTGCAGCTTCTCCGTCTGAGTCGGTGACAAATGATCAGTGTTAATCTGTAATTGATCTAGCACTGAGTCTGATGCTGCGCGCTGCACTGGTTTGTCCATCATTGTCACAGGCTGCACCTCACACAGCACAGCACGAGGTGGAATACGCACTGTTTGCGTCGTCACATTGGCTACATGAACGTCCACAGGACCCATGTATTTCGGCTGGTAGTGGAAAACGGAGGGCGTTATGTCCACCAGCTGACCGACACGCCCCTTTAGTGCCGGCTGCATAATGGCACACGTGGGCTGGTACTCGAGGGGCCGGTCCACATGTCCAGGTATTACAACTGCTGTGTTGGGCTGTAGCACGATGCCTTCGTCGCTGTTACGTACCACTGCCAGGCAGTTATTATTCCTAGAGAGGTTCTTTTCCCGCCGTACGATGCACCGGTAAGTCAGATGCCACGGTGTGCTCAGTGGTGCCACCTGCAGGAAGCGGGCTCCATGGGTCTCTCTAGTTAGCTGCAGAAAGTACGTGAGCACGTTCGTACCGATCAGAACGGGTACCTTCCCGTTGTAACCACTGTCAGGCACCACTAGTAACACACAGTCAACACCAGCTGTGTTCTCCGCACCTGATCCCGATGCAGATATTCGGGCCGTGATGAAGCCTGTGTACGGGAGCAGCTCCCCATCAGCACACTCAATGGAAAGGACACACTCCAGTGGCTGTAGCGGCAGGTGGGATAACCGCGTTGTAGAAGCGTTCGCACACAGTGGAAACGTTGACCCGGTGTCGAGCAAGGCGATTGTCCTTACCCCTTCCAGTGTGATTCTTTGCGTTGTTGTTCCCCACTAAGGCGGTAGTTGGTGCCTGTCGTGGTCCCTGTCGCCTGGGCCAGGGGATGCCACGAACTGCCCTCGTTCGAAGCCTCGTTGTCCGTCGAAGTTTAAAGGTTGCTTTGACGACGCAGTCGGCCTTGACATGCCCTACCCCTCCACAGTGCCAGCAGACAATGTCATTACACGCCAATTGGGGCGGGTGGGACTGCTTACTCCGCCACTGCGCCCCCTTCCGGCCCTGGGCTTGGTCAGCCTCTGGCTCCCTGCCTTTCATCGCCGCAATTTCTCCCTGTAATTGCCACAGCTGCGCCTTCAAGGTCGTTACTTCGTCTACTGGCTGTGCCGCCTTCGTCGTAACTGTCAGTTTTCTCGGCTGGTAGTCTGATGTTCGTTCAAACTGCCGCATGATCCGCCTTAGTCCGTCGAAATCATTCACAGAATCGAATTTGTGGCCGCTCCTGTCCCGTAGCGGCTGCACAAGTCCATTCCAGAATCGGCACCGCAAAACTTCCGCTGCTTCGCCCCGCGGTATTTTCCCTCGATCCACTGCTTGAGCCCACAGGTCTTCAAGTCGACAGCTCCACGTAGCCACATTCTCTCCGTCCTGCTGTTTGGCTGAATAAAACTCAGCCAGCAGGTCATCGCTGCCTCTCACAGTGCCATACAAAGAGTCTAATTTGGAGACGATGCTGTCAGTCGTGGCGATAACACCAAGGCGCATGGCCACTCGAGCGGCCTCGCCCCGCAGCGATCGGCGTACCGCCTCCAGCACTGTACGTCGGTCATACGCTGCGTCCGCCTTTACACAGTCAACCTCAAATTTCCACAGTTCGTACGAAGCTTCACTGTCCTTTGGCTGCTGTGCGCCACTGAACACTGAAATTCTTGGCATTCTTGCCGGGACAATAAGGTTCGGCACAGGCACTCCAGTTCTGTGTTCCGTCTTGTCCCGCGCAGCTTCAGTCTTTTCCCGCGCAGCAAATTCCTCTGGATGTGCGGCTACATAGCCGCTCAACCATTGCTGTGAATCTTCTGTGTCGTCTGCTTTCAGTTGTCTGAAGGCCTCCAGCAGTCGACGTTCTTTGTCCGAGACTGGTTCCATCCTTTGTTCTGTGTTGCTGCAGTCAATCACGCGATCACCTTATGGTAGGTCCCACATTGGGCGCCATAAATGTAACAGGGTCGCCTACCACACGGCACACAACAACACACTCAACGCGTGCCGTAGGTTGATGAAACCTTTTTATTCTTGCGACCGCGTGCTGGTCAGCTGAACAGTACACAGTATTCGAGTATCCGTAACATTATCAAGGACTCTATCAGCCAGGCTGCTGGCTTGCATCCTTCTCACGTGTTCTTTCTCTCTTGTCTCTCCCCGTCGAGCTTCTCCCTTCCCTTTTATATCCCCCAGGAGGGCTAAAGTGGCAGGGGTGCCCGGCCGTATCGGACGGCAGCGTTGCTGTGTCCACCTGGGGAAGGTGGGGTTGAGGGGTGTCGCCCCGTCCTTCTCTCGTGGCTCCCCTTCGCCCTCCCAGCCCCAAAACAAACCCGGGAGCCAATCACCGCTAACTGGCCGCCCCGCCCTACTGGCCAATCGGCCTTCAGCTGGCCTCTTGGCCAGCTTCTATCACATTGGTTACTTTACCTCTCGTTAAAAAAGAATTGCCATTGTCTCTATGGAAGCACAACAACAAAGCAACAATACCACAACATATGTATATCCTCTCCACACCAACAGGTTTACATATGATCTATATTAATTCGCATACAGTAGCGTTCAGAGGTTGCACGTCCGAAGCAATGAAAAATAACCACAACCTATATTGATCCTGCATGCAGGTACACAGAATCGGCGGCCTGATGAAAGTTGATGAAACCCTTTCGACAGGACATGCCCGTCATCTCGTAAAATTGAAGACACTTTCAGAAGTGTCTGTCTGTTAAACAGAGTTTGAAGATCACTCTGGGCTGTCCCGATAACTTTAGAGCAGGTGGACACAACACGATGTAAGCTGCTCGTCTTGTCCTTCATTGGTAAACTGTTGTACGAACAGATAAACGAGGAGGACAGCACGCACACTCTATATGGGATCTATAAAATAGCTAAATAAATCACTAGGAAACGAAGAAAAAAATTCCACCTATCGGAGAAGGAAGAGGCACTGTTGAGCCTTGTGCACGACAGTCTGAGTGTTGGTATCCCAGCGGTATTAAGAGAATTTTAAGTGCACACACACACACACACACACACACACACACACACACACACACACACACACACACACACACACACACACACACACATGTATGCCCAGACATCGGGGCGCGTGACATTGAGAGCGTGAATACCCTGCTTCGTACAATGTCGTTGAGTTATGCGCATTCAGTCTTGACAACACAGACTGAAGAATAACAAGGACTGTGAAGGACATTCTAATATGGTGGCGATAACCGGTGGGAAGAGGACGCTAGTGCGCTTGCACTCGTCCAAAAAAACGGTAAGAAGCCTTGAAGAGTGAAAAAGACATAAGGTCTTTAATTTAAAAGGCGCATGCCGAGCTTTATACTAACATCAAAAGAAATATTAAGCTTTTAGTACTCCTTTGACAGTTGATGCTCACATATAGTGCCACTGCCGTTGATTTTGTAACTATTGACGTAGGTAGTGATATAAGTGTGAATTGTTTTGTTATAGCGGGGTGTGTGCAAATGTTATGATGTAACGCACTCTTGCCATACCCGAACGCATTAAAAAAGCAGTCCCAGCTCGTTATCTAACCGCCACCCCTTCAACGCAAATGTTATGTGGTCCATAACTATAAAGGTAGCTTTGGAGAAAATACAAGTCTGGCGAGAGGTAGGGTTTCACAGATAGTGGGTGGCGAGGTAACCAGTTGAGACTTAATAAGTAAAAGTGAGCTTACTTTTTCAATCTTCTCCTTTTTACTAGTACACACTTTTATTTAATACACTATTATGTTGTCAGTCTGCTAATGTTGTAATCTATTTTTCAGGCACTTTCCATAGTCCTAGTGGTCTGAAATTTTCACCAGTTACTCATTTCCGATGACAATGCAATATTAAATCATTTCCACCAGTCCACGAGCAGTAAAATAATTTTCTTAATTTTAATTTTGTGTGGGAACATATTGGCCGAAATAGGGGACATAGGTAACTGCTGCTCTAGTACTAGTAAACTAATCTCCCGTAAATCGGCCTAGAAGAAGGGAATAAAGTCACAAAGTAAAACGAAAAAATTGATAACAAAAATCAAACATGCAATAGTTTCTTCCCTTGGATGATTGTATTAAACTAAACAAACAAACAGAAACGCTTGGTGAAGGCTCTTTTAAACTGTCAAATGGCCACAAATATGAGGCTTGTCGGGTTAAATACAAGGGTAATATACCCGAATACCCCAATCGGCTGCCGTGGGACATAGACCTTGTGTTTGGGGTCGGACTTATGAACATATCATTATTAGCCACTTTAAAGATGATATTGGGCGCTGAAATGGTTATATAGATATCTTTTGTAAAACTTGTATGTCGTAATTCCTTAGCTGGCTTATTTTTAAGTGCTTTGTTGCATATGCCTCTGTCCGTGCGTGCGCTTTTGTGTGTGTGTGTGTGTGTTTGTGTGTGTGTGTGTGTGTGTGTGTGTGTGTGTTCGGTAGAGAGGTCAAGGTATTGATGTCGACGGTGAGCTGGCCACCATCTTGTCGACCTCGCAGAAAACTTCGACTTTGCCGACGCCAACGTTAGGCCAGTCACCGAGTTTTAAGAGCCTGGAACCAAACACTGTCTTTGAGACACTAACCATCAAACCACTAATACAAGCATATGCATACAAATACACTCAAAAAGAAAGAGAGTGGGCGAGAAGGAAGAGCGCGTGAGACACAGAAAAAAGTTGTGAAGAAGATTGGAAGGCTTGAATGAGGTGGTCTTCCTTCATATTAAATATAAAAAGTAAATGACATTTGGAAACGAGTAGACGAGCTTCCACCGCCACGGACATTGCTGGTCACGTGATTCTTGAGTCTTCTCCTCAAAATATACTGATCTCTGACATCATTTTTTATTATAAGAACAGTACAATTTCACCATCTGTTTTATAATTAATGCTGTACTGTACGTATGAGTTAAAGTTTATATTTTTGACAAGTACTATTTATAATAGCTCGAAGGAGTGGTGTACGGAATATAGCGTATTAAATTGCCTGACCACCACTAGAAAATATCGCGTGATATCTTGAGACAATGCGTTACTTCAACGTTTAATAGATACGACAGCTCCTTCTGTCGGGTCTCATAAAATGACTGGTCGTCAGCGTGGCATCTTCACAAAATACAGGCAAACACTGCATTTGTCTCCCTTTCGCAGTGAACCGCAGGCAACCCTATCTACTTACTAACTGTTCAAACCTTTTCTCAGTTCCTTGTTTTTCTTGTTTTTCGCGTATTTTTTTTCACACGTGGTTTTCAAAGGCGAGCTGTGTATTATTAACAACATCCTTGAATCTAGGTCAGCTTGCTATTTTTGATGCTTCAGAATTATTCTTTATTATTCACATACAGAAAGTTGCTAGGTCGCTAGACATGGCGTTTGCATATATGTATTCTCAAGAGTGGTTCCTCCATTTTAATTTCATGTCAAACTTATTTGTATTCTGTGTTTTGATGACGTTACTGTGTTCTGTTAAAAAAAAAAACAGAAAATGTAATGAGTAAAACAGTCAGCTTCGTAATCAGATAAACAAGTTACAGATAAAATACATTTATATATAATAGATATGCATATAGGCACACACACACACACACATATATATATATATAGATCTATTAGCATACTCAGATTAAGCATACTCAAACATAAAACCTTCTGCATAATAGTTGTACCATCATAAATTTACGTGGATTACTAAGATCACACTATCAAACACGTCTTAGTACTTTATCTTTTGCTTCATAAGTGTGACTTTTGATAAGCCCAACTTTAAATTCTAGATAGATATCTACCCATTTTAAAATATTTTTTCCTTAACATTGAAAAAGAGGTGTGTTTCAGCTGCTCGTCTCGTCTTCCAGACTCGCAAATCTGAACATCACACCACTTCTTCACTCTCTTCATTGGTTACCAATTAAAGCTAGAATAGACTACAAGCTCTCAACTCTGTGCTATGGATTCTTTGAAGGTCCCTCCTCCACTACTTTACAGAAATCTTGTCTGTCCACACCCCTGCCCGAAATCTTTGCTCCTCATCAGACTCGCGCATTCTATCCTCCCTCCCACAAAGTCCCGTACCCACAACGGAGGTTCTCGCTCTATGCTGCTAAGCAGTGGAACTCTCTTCCACATCACATTCGCCACTCTGACTCAAAGGCTACGTTCAAAGACTCTCTGAAAAGACTTTTCAAAAAGTACTATCCCTGAATTGCTATTCTTATTTTCTTTTCAATACTGTCTGTGATGCTAACCATCATGTAACGACTCCATCTCTACACTGTTAACAGTACGTATATGCCTTCATACCTTCATTCATTCCTTTACGTTCTACTCTTGTACTTCATTTACACGTTGGTTAGGCAGAAACGCTACAGAACGCCCTGTTTGCTTCTTTTTTTGCCAAGCTTTTTATATACTTTGGTATTTCTGACCACGGCTAAAGAAGAAAGAAAAGGGTGGCCACTATACCCTTGTCTATAGTTGATTGCAGATGACGCCGGCGTCTTGAGAATGAGAGTACCCCGTGACCCCGATGACTCTGCTGGATGGACATTGCAAGATGTGTTCTTCCTCCCCGGAACAACTCAGGTCACTTAGCAGAGGGGCACCGTCCGTTCCTTCCCCAAAGTGGGCGTTCCTTACTGCCTGTGCACCTGAGCTGTGAAGAAGAAAGGGAAAAAGACCAGAAGGGCAGACAGTATACTTACTGAATAGAACAGGGTTAGGCAATTTCGTGCAGGCTGTATAATAACAATGTGAATCGTTCCGCTCGTTGTCGCTTTTTCTTGAATTCCCTATGTTGCCCCAGGGTAACGCCTTCCCCTCGCTTCATAACTATAGCCCCAGATGACTGCATTTTCTATTAAATTAACTAAGTGCATGCGCAGACACTTCCGAAATTCACCAAGCAGATCCATTTAGCTGTACCACTTCCCTTTATTCAGACATTTGATCCTTTTCGACAGCTTCAGAAATAATTATAGCTACTGTATGTGACCGGGGTGCGGGAGAGATGATGGTTTGTGGGGTAGGGGGAAAGAGAGGGAGGTACTCTGACCTGCTGTATCCCAACATTCTGCAGATGACTGCGGCGTCTTTGTCGTCCCAGTTCAAGCTGTTGATGGTGGCCCACTGGTTGAGCATGTGAATCTCCACACGGCCCTCAGCGAACGTAGAGCCATTCTGAAGACGAATGGGGTCTGCAGCACGATGAACAGTCTTTAGTTAAGGTCATACTCTTTACAGCAAAACGAGAATCAGTGAAGGACACGCTATATAGCTGCTATACAAGCGTGCTAGACACACTAGAAAGACATCGTAGATACGCTAGCTAGACGCACCAAACACAATATAGATATACTAGATGTGTAAGACAAGCGACCTAGACACGCTAGACAGATGTGGTAGACAATTCTAACTAATGCGCTTTAAAAATGCTAGTATGATTATTATTTAATCGCAGTGTGAAATGAAAAAGAGTCTACAAATGTCTGCAGTGTACTATCACTATTTACATTTCTGCCTTACCATCTCTCTCTCTCGTAAACATATTTGCATGAAAGCGCTCACAGACAACCACATAGGCACTCACAGTAGTGAAAGTTTGGACAGATGACTCCAGCGTCGAGGTTGTGAGCGCACTTGGAGCGAAAGCCCGCCGGGTATGATGCAGCGCAATGCAGCAAGTGCGTCTCGGTGCCGATGCACTGGAGATCACGTGCCCACACTTGACCTGACCCTTCACCAAACATAGCCTGCCCCACAGGCACAGGCCTTCTGTAAAAGGGAAGCGACTTTCAAAAATGTATGGGCGTGGATCTGTAATCAGCAAATGTTGTGTGGTCTTTATCACGATCGCTTTCACTGTGTCTCAAAGCACTTTTTTTCCCTTTTAGATCATCTCTTGTGGAGATGGATTGTTACGGTGACCTTATATTACCTCTACAGACATGTGTGCTGGAGCATTATGTTAATACAAGACGTGACACGTAACATAATGATGCTAGCTTTCTCATAAGATATGACATTCTCATGCCCATTGCTTCCGCTAGTCATAACTTGAGACGTTTGAGTGTCAAGCCGAGCAGAACTGCAGCCGAGAAGAGCTAAGCGATTACCCGGTGTATCCCATCATTCTGCAGACAACGTTGGCGTCATTGACATCCCAGCTGCTGTGACAGACGGAGCCCCACTCTCCGTTGATCTGAATCTCCACCCGACCTTCGTTAGCATGAGAGCCATTGACCAGGCGGACAGGATCTGCACGACGGGGTCAGAGGTCAATCGTAAATATTTCTACGAAATTCTACGAAAGAAAAAGTCATAACATGGCCAGGATAAAATGATTACGCGTACTGCCATGAAGCACATTGTGGCTACCTCCCCTGTAAACGAAACACAATATCAGAAAATGGTTCACAGATAAGATTTGTGTAGAGCTTATAGGCTAAGGTCAGTATTCACCTTTCAAGAAAGATAAGCTGCTTTCTTACCTGGAGTATTTTCGTTTTAGGAAAGCTAAATAAGCCCTCTTTCCTTACGTTATGCGCTCACTCTGTGTGTGTGTGCCTGCCTGCCTGCCTGCGTGCGTGCGTGCGTGCGTGCGTGCGTGCGTGTGTGTTTAACATTTTCAGAAATATAGCTTTGCTTTCGTTTGTTATAAGTTTACGTTTCACAAAAACGTAAGTATAGAAGGTGCCTTAGTATGTGTAAGGTGAATTGACATGTTGATCAAACAACAACGCTTACACGACCCGAAGCCGCTGCAGATGAGGCCAGCAGGGTTGGCTGCGCATGCGTCACTGTCTGTGCCGACACCAAACACGTCACGCCCAACTGCTGCCACGGCATCGCTGACGTCAAACAGAGCTTACTCAGTTTTGTTGTTAGCTAGGTAGATATATAGGTAGTAACGCTTATTAGGTAAGAAACGTAGGGCACTTATCACAAATTCAAAACCACGTTGTCGAAGTAAATAAGAAGTGTTCATTTTGTGTAAAATAAAAAAAAATCAATCAATCGAAGAACATTGGAGAGCCATACCAGAATTTTTTTCTATTTATAGAATAGATGGCAGTTTGAAGTAACAAACTTCGGAACACGAGATTTAAAAAAGTCGTCAGAAAATGTTCTCCTACCCCGGGTAGCCGAGGATGGTGCAGACCAGCTTAGCGTCCTGGTGGCTCCAGCCATCTTCACACACGCTGCGCCACTGACCGTTGGTCAGCAGCTCCAATCGCCCTTCGTTTTCAGCGCTTCCTCCCGTTAAGCGGATGCGTTCTGCCGTCACAATTTAAATCGTTTAGTAGATTGTGGAGGGGAGTGTATTTTTTCTAATGATTTGATAAATCTCAGAGTACAAAAAATATAGATGCTAGACACTGCTTTTACCAATATATATATATACGGCGTGTATGTCATAGAAAAAGGTATCAGGAATTTACAATGGGAAGAAGACTGGGGACCATATGCTCATTAGGCGGATATGTACAAACCTGATCACGATTTTGACCTCTTTCTTCGCATGATAATATTTGTATGCGTGTGTCTTGAGATCGGAAGAGAGGGTATTCACCCGGACATGTGACAATAGTATCTTGCACTGAGCTTTACCAAATTGTTAAAAATGCCGCCCTACTAGTCCTTTCAAACATCGTCACTTGTTTTGAAGACTTATTTATTGAGTTCATTTCGGGAATTATTAAACGAGAACTTGTTAGTAAATTTCAAGAGAACTGTTGTAATAAACTTGTAAGGCATGAGATGTGGAGAAGGAAGTAGAAGAGAAGAAAGAGGACCGGGCGAGACACGTGTGTTAAAAAAAATCATCAACTTACGTTCTTCTGGACAGGGTTCTTGGCGTGGCATCCGCTCTGTATCTTTAGATGTTGGGGCGCTGATGTTGTGGAGCAGACTTTGACTTCTCTGTACTGCACACAATGCACACACGTTTTTTCCCCACACTTCATTCCCCTACTTTTATTGATGACTTTATAGGAGCAGTTTCTTTCTTTCTTTCTTTCTTTCTTTCTTTCTTTCTTTCTTTCTTTCTTTCTTTCTTTCTTTCTTTCTTTCTTTCTTTCTTTCTTTCTTTCTTTCTTTCTTTTGGGATTTGCTTTGTTTTTGTTTTATTATTGAACTTTGTTAATGCTAACTACGGTGCCACATGCTAATACCATAGATATATTTGCAACGTTTCTTACGAATGCTTGTAACTTGATTCTGCCAGCCCTCGTTCCGGCGCAGATCTTCCAACTTCTGCAGGGCGGTGCGAAGTGAAGCGAGTTTCTGGGACAGGGTGGTCTGTAGTTCTCGAAGTTTGCGGGCCTTCTCAGCATTGCAAGAGTCTTCGCCTCCTTCCACAGACCCACCAGCGACGTGCGCCACGGTAATAGTGGCGATGCATGCAAGAAAAATGAAACAAATCCTCATAGTGTGTGTGTGTGTGTGTGTGTGTGTGCTTGAAAGGAGATTAACAAACCGTTTGTGCTCTGGATGGGTGCCAGGGACTGTGTATGCTGTGCTGAAAGTCGAACACCACAAGTGATAGGAGAACTGACCACGTGTCCTAATAAGAGTTCTTTAACCAGCTGTCACTGACATTTGCTCGTAATAGACAGGGCTAACGGGCTAAGGTTAAGACTAAAAAGATAAGATAGCTTATGTATGTAAGAGAAAGTGAGTGAGAGAGAGAGTGTGTTTGTTTGTGATTGTGTGTGTGTGTGTGTGTGTGTGTGTGTGTGTGTGAGAGAGAGAGAGAGAGTGTGTGTGTCTCAGCGTTTGCTTGCTTTGATTGTTTGTAGCTCATTGTGTATCTTTGTCGTTTTCAGTCCTTATTGATGCATTAACGTTCTGGAGTTTTGGGGGACTAAACATTTTCAGCCATTGAAATAAATTACCAGGAAGAGTCTTCATTAGCACTATTAGAATTTGATATATTTTGTGATATACTATGATTATGAGTACTGCTTCAAATTTGGAGCTAATTCGCCTAAGCAAAGCAAGCAGACAATACTACACAATCCGATCTGTCTCTCAACAAATAATGAATGCGAGAAAGGATATCGGAAGCTAAAGCTGGGTTATTCTGCTGTCCTTTTGGTCTTATCTGTAAATTTGTTTCCTTATTTTTCGCACACTGGCACTGAAGAGGTCGGAGTAGAACATTATCAGTATCTCTGTCAGAGAGACTCGTGATCAGTCCACGAAAAAATAAATTAACTTTTATTCGACAGTTGGCAGGTATATTGTCTGAAATCATACTTTACAGTTTGAAGGATCTGCTCTTTTCCAGCTCCAAGGCAGACTAAAAATAACTTTGTTACATACTGAACCATTTTATTATCTAAGTTTCTGGCATGGTCTGGGTAGAGAGGGTTACGAGAAAAAAAAGAGCTCAAACATAGAGCACGTGATAAAGTATGATGACAATAAGCTTTTCCTACAAAAAATACACATAAAATACAGTCAGCTCTTTGAAATAAAAGGTCTGCGGTGTTACCTGCCATTCAACCAATGCGACCATCATTGGTGTGGTGCTTGATCTTGATCAGAGCGATCGTAGACCCCATTCAGCCTATTGACGGTTGGGTGAGAGGAATCCTCATCAGCTGGCGGTATTGTCTTAATGTAGTCGGTGATTGTTCACAACCCGTACCATAGAGTACGGGAGTTGCCAGACTGAAACTCAAATCTCACTTTCCGTATGGATCTGTGATCATCAGTTATCTCTCTTGAACACTACGTCGTCTTCTGATTTGTGTGCGTCGTTTTTAGCTTTCAGTGAGTGAGAGAAAGAGCAAGAGAGAGTATGTGCGTGAAAGTGGGTGCGTGTGTGTGTACTTGTGTGCTTTGTTTGTAGCTCATTGTGTCCTTTTGTTGTTATCAGTCACTCTTGAAAACGATAACCTTGAGAATGATGTTGAACTACGGCGAACTGTGCATTGCTAAGGTATACCTCCACTTTGTAATGAGTACGCTGCCCAGGAGCAGGCAGGATCTTGGCGTACATTTTCCAACCTGGAGTGAAATTCCTCCTTTCTTTTTTCCAAATGGGTCTCACTTCTGCAAGCTGCCAATCATCTGGTACTTTCTTCTCGGGCCTTTCTGAAGATTTTGGTCAGATACGTGATGCTCGTTTCCCCGCAGGGTAGGATTACTTCTGAGGTGATTTCATCCACCTTTGCTACCCTGCTCTGTAGGTTGGTTCATCCAACCTGTCTCCCTTCTGATTCAGTTATGGGTAGGTTCTTTTAGTTCAGAGCATCTTTATATACACGTTTCTTCTTATTATTATGTTAAATATATTGTTGCATTTCTTTTTATGACCATTACCGCCGTCGTGTTGAGTGAATATTACGCTTCTCTCTCTCTCTCCACCCCTCCGCCCTCACCTCTTCTTCGTTCAGTCTCAACTTCTCTCATCTCCTGTCCCCTCGCTTTCTTTTTCTCTTTTCTTTCGAGTAACGGCGAAGCGCCCTAAGCAACCAACAGAGATGCGAGCCTCTACTGCGTCTCGCATAATGCCCTATGGTATCAACAGTTCATTCAAGCCCATCATCATTTCGCCATTTGCTATTTGTACCCGGGGCCATAACGTTCTGTTCGCTGTCGACAGCACCGTTTTGATCAGGCATTGCCTGAAACTTGGATTTCAACACGCTTGACTTGGAGGTTCCCGCATTAAAAATACTTTTGCTGTTTTCCCTCTCCCTCTCTCTCTCACACACACAAAAACTAAAATTTATTAGAAACCGTGAGTAAAAACTAGCTGTATGGTCTGTTTTATTAATCTTGCTATATATATATATATATGAAATTTGCGTTTTGAAGCAAAGCATTCTTTCAATAGGAAATACAGAAAGTTGGAAACTTTCTGAAGATGTTTTCTGTTCGTAGCCCGTTGTAAAGCGTCCTAGTACCCTCTATAGCGCTCCTCTGAAACAAATATTTCGTCAAATTTTAAAACATTATTCCCCGACATGTTTTGCTTTACAGTGCAGACTCTAACATACTTCAGCGTGCACAGGCAACTTTCGTTTGTCAGTCGGTATGCTGATAAGGAATTTCTAAGAGTTTCGTGCAGCGATCCAGATATGGCTGTATATTGCTGTGCCAGATTTATATACCCTTAAGAAAAAATAACGAGAGAATCTCGTAAATACTGCAATATTTCAATAACCAAAGCAGTCCTCCAACACTAGCTGATCTGGACCATACTGAAGAGAAGCCTACATTAACGAAAAATGAAATAGATTTATATGCTGTTGTCTGTAACACGTACTGTACTACATGATACTCACACAAACGGCAGGTAACTCCGGCGTCCTCGCTGTGTTGGTAGGCGGTGCCCTTGCCAATAGCCACGGAGGAGTAGCACTGAAGAATATGATCTTCATTTCCGGTGCACCGGAGGTCGGCCAGCCATACTCGCCCCGTGCCCGCACCAAACCTCAGGTCTCGCACAGCAGTTGCTCCTTGCCTGAATCATCAAAAAGAATCAGAATTAAATCTTTCTTAATTATACGTGCTGTAAATGATGCTCTTCACAGTGCCGGTGTGTTGTTCCCTGTACAGTACTTGGTGTTCCTTGTAAAGTTATCGGCGCAAATGGTAACTTGCAGATTATGCTCCGGCACACTACAGATGACACTGCGGGCTACATCTCGGCATCTTACCTATGACACTTACCAATTATACGCCAGCCTCTTACAGACAGTTGGGATTATATCCCAACATCTTACAAACGACACTTGGGGTTATATTTCAGCGTCTCACAAATGACAAATATTCTAAAGGTGGCACTTACGGGTTATATCCCAGCATCCTACAGATGACACTGGCGTCAGCGTTGTCGAAGCCGTTACGGTTAACGGTTCCCCACTCGTTGAACGCTCTTACTTCCACACGACCTTCTAGCTGACTAGATCCTCCCACCAACCGAACAGGGTCTGCGAGAAATTTTGTACATACTACTTTCTATCAGTCTATCAAAAAATCTGTCAAGTGATCGATTTGCCATTCTGCTTATTTCATTTATCCAGAATACATAGAATAGGCCGGAACATGGACACACAAAAAATTTTCTTTCTTTCTATCACACACACACACACACACACACACACACACACACGAAAGAGAGAGAGAGCGCGCGCGCATGCACGCACAACGACCACACAGTCATTTTTCCAACTGCTACAGCTCCAGACTTCTACAACATACACGGAAGAAAGTCCCCGCAAAGGACGCCGGCCTCGGCACTGGCGCTGCAGTCGCTTGCAGCCCCCACAATCCGGTCCGCCTGGCAGGACAGCAGGTGCGACTCGGTGCCGCCGCATCGCAGGCCGCGCAGCAAGACCGGGTCCGCGCTTCTGCCGAACAAGCTATTTCCCACGGCCGCAGCACCATTCCTGCACACGACAGCCGCTAGAGTGAGAATCATTCGGTCTGTCCTTATCAATAAGCAACCTTCTTCCAGAACGTTCAGTTAGCGACCACGAATGCATGCACACAAACACACATATATATATATACCACCGAACGCACGTGCACACACAAACGAACCGAACGCACTCGCGCGCACACATCACTTAAAATTTGTAACAAGTCCCACTTAACAATTTTTCTTGAATGTGACTTGCTCTAGAAATCTATTACTTATATGTTCTTACTTAAGATGATGAGACGTGGCATGTAATTTGTATGCAAAGTTTAATAGAGTGCATGAGTGTATTAGCAGCTTGGAATGTCGATCTTGACTCACTGTCCCATGCCCAGAGAATTGCAGACGACCTTAGCGTCATTTGCTTCCCAGACATCGTCGCACACCGCACCCCATTGTCCGTTAACTCTTATTTCCACTCGACCCTCGAACCGGTTCTGACCGCCCACCAGACGAACGTCTTCAGCTACAACAGAAACAAGAGCTTGTTGTTGTTGTTGTAGTTTGGTGAGAGATCCGCCTCTTTGGGGCATGGAGACATCACGTGCTGATTATGCGCAAACGCCCATACACCTCACTTGATCAAAGACGATTAATCAGATTTGAAGTGACTAAGTTCCGTTTTCTCTTTGCGTAAAGCCACGTTTGCTGGCAGTGTTCCGGGATGCTTATTGTAAAAGACACACGTAACCCCAACCCAACCCACGTAACAGATTTAATTCTCAACGGCCTCTGCTACCTATTGTTCGTCTCGACCGTCTTGTTCAAGATTTTTTTTCGTTCCACGGGATTATACGTCTCTAATTCTCTGCAGTCATATAATTTTTTTGTTTCCGATCCACAGACCACGAACTCTTATTTTCTGATCTAAGTGCCTTGTCGCTACATTTTCCACTTTATGTTTAAATTTGTGATCTGCGCATGTACACGTGGCCGACTGCACTGCTGATTAGAAGTGTGCCTTATTCTTTATTTTGCTCCATGGATTTTCTTTACCACTTCGTGATAACTTTAACTTTTTCGGTTCTAGAAATCAAAGGCTTTGTGTCCGTAGCAGTTATTATTATTGTGTTTTCTTGTTTTTGCAAAGCGCACCTTCATAGTTGAAAAAGACGCTATATTCATCATCATCATCATCATCATCATCGTTTTATTATTAATCTAATATTAAGGACACGTTTGCAGTATTGTAGCTATTATTGCCGATGCCAATATTGCTGCTAATGATAATTAAGGCGGTAGTGGCATTATTGACATTGAAGAAGCTAATAAGGTACCTTGAGGATTGCAAATGACCCCTGCGGAGTGCTGGCAGTTAATTGGAGACAACACGCTGGTGGTATCACTGCTCTCGCCAAATATGACATAGCTTGTGGGGGCTGCGTTCAGCCTGAAAAGAAGAAATTATGTTCATTCTTTCTTTCTTTTCTGATGATGCGGTTTTTTTGGGGGGGTATTTTCTTTTTGTCTTTATTTCTGTCTGGGTGTGTGTAACCCTGATGTGCGTTACCCGTTGTATCCAAGCGCCGTACACACAACATCCGCCTCCTTCTTGCGATACATATTTTCTGCCAGAGGGGACCAGGTGGATCCTACCCACACTTCAATCCGGCCTTCGTCAGGGGTATGTCCGTTGATCAGTCGTACCCTTTCTGAAAAAGACAGATGCCATGGGTACACCTAAAGATATTTTTTCGACATTCGAAATGATCAAGCTAACCTCGTCCGAGCACTGTATTCCCACTGTGATGTGAAACAAAGAAGCATGTCTAAAGATCTAAACTTCTTCTTCCTCTTCCAGTTCATCTTCTTCGTCTTCTCTTCTATCATCATCATCGTCATCATTATCACCACCACCACCCACCACCTCCACCCTCTCAGCAGCATTCGAGCGTGTAACAACATACCACTGTAGGGAACACATGCTGCCCTTCGTGATCTCACGGCATCCTTGGAGGTCACGCCATCAATAAAAGATTTGAGCAGCTCCTCGTTATTCTCTACTGTTACGAGTAAAGAGGATGCGATCATCAAAAAGAGTGAAGGAAGAGGGGGAATCGAGCGTCAAGATGTCAGATTAACGTATTAGACTGTAGTATTAATTTCCCGCCCTGGTGCCATACTCACGATTCATTCAGCGATAAAATCGATGAAACCGGTATGGGGGAAAGTAGAGCTAATCGATGCATGGTACGGTTTCTTTACACAACCTTCTGATTATTGGTTATTGTATACAAAAGAAAAACGCCTTTTGAAATAGTCCTAGATTTAGTCCTATAAGTATGTGTTTTACGTCATAATTGAAGTTATCAGTTTCATACATCCAGACCTACTCTTTTGCACAATACGAGCTGATGATAAAAGTATTAAAGAATACATAGCTCAATAAGATGAGTAGGTAATAAAAGGATGCAATAAATCAGAATGTGTGCTTACAAAGGTCGTTACCGTTTGTCTCCCATGTCTGCGCATCTGTTAGCTGCGCAATGTTTCTTTCCACCTCCGCCAGCGAGAGCTCCACGTCCTTCAGCTGCCCTTCAAGCTCGATAATCATTTTGTTTTGAAAATCTTCGCATTTCACATTCAGATCCTCGAGCTCGAAGAAATTCATTTGTCCGTGGCAGCTTATTGCCCACTCTGCCAGGACAAGCAAACACAAAATGGACTGGGATACCATGCAAGTGTTCATGATTTTAGCTGAATATCCACAGACAGTATGACCTCGGGTCTTTAGGATCTGTATGGCTTATGAGCAGAACAACAGTCAATCATAATGTACAAAGGCTCGCGATTTCTTATCTTTTACCAGAGCTTTCAAGTGTGTGGTAGTTCAGTATTATGGGAACTTTCAGACCTGTGGACAGATAACACATTTATTTTTTGTCATTATTACTCATTGGCTTCATATTTTTCTTACTCATGTAGGCGGCGGTAGCAGCAAAAGAGCACTACCAGGACAGTTCTACAAATTAAAGACAGGAAGTAGCAATGTCAAGCTACATGCACATTCAACAGCATTCTCGGGGACAAAAATACATAACAAAAGAGATAAGAACACTGGTTCTTCTACACCGGCACTAACCCAGACAGCTCTATAAATACCTTTTAAACAAAGTTTATAAATAAAACTTGAAGTATACATAACTAATCCCCAGCAACACAAAAGACATACACACAACACACACTCTATTTCTCTAACAATGTCTTAGAAATATATATTGCTTTTAATGTCACTCCTTGATGCTATCAGTGCTGATGTCCTCAAAAGAAAAAGAAGTCAATTCCAGTATATTTTTCAAATCTAACATCAATGACCGTATTTGCAGAGCGGGTTAGGCAAAAAAAAACAAAAAACAAAAAAAAAAAACAATGAACACAAAAGCTTCCTAAATACTCTTTCCCCATTGTTCCTACAAACATTTATGCAGCTAGAAATTTACTGAATGCAATATTTTAGCTCAATCTGACCGTAGAGAAATGCCTAACTAACTGACAGTGCCGTAGGAACTGGGGGGAGGGGGGAAAAGGGAGGAGGCCCCCCACTCAAAAACTATACTGAGGAGGCAATGTCAGCATGGAGTTTGCCCCACTCCTCCCCCCAAAAAACTGAACATCTTACACCACTGACTATAATTTTAAAATCATGAATATGACTTACCTAAATAGGTTTATACATAACAGAAGACTAAAAGATCATTTGCTTAGTTAAGTCAAGACATTTATAGATCGGTGGAAACTGGGCAAGGGTAATTTAAAACATGCACACAATATTTATTGTTGCTGGGAATGTGTGTGTGTGTGCAAGAGAGAAAAAAAATTATTTCATATACATCATCTCTTTTTATATCATGTATATGTCTGCATTATCTCTTTATATCATGAATGTATTACTGCTAGTATGAGCACTATTTGGAATTGCCCTTGGGGATAAATAAAGTGGTATTGTATTGTATTGGCAAAGGTGTCCAGGGTAGACTTTTATCCCCACCTTCTCCACCCCACCTCCACCTAGCCTTTTTGCACTTAAAAGTCAAAGGACATCATGCAGCGCCTGTCATTATATGGCAGGCCTGCTGTCTTTCCACTTCTCTTTTACATAATTAATGAGCCCTAAAGATTTTTACTACCCCCCCCAACCTCTTATCATTTTAAGTGAGCAAGTTTGTGACAAGCAAGAATTATATTCCTCACAGCTTGCTATAATCTGATGGTGTAAAATCCACAAGTGTTCTGCACAAACACAGTGGCGTAGGAACAAGGGGGGCAGCTGCCCCCCCCCAAAAAAAAGATGCTGGGAAGGCAAGAATGTGAACGTTATTCATTGTCAGCATGGAGCTTGCCCCCCCAAAAGTCGAGCATCTTCCTACGCCACTGAAACAGTACTTAATATATTAGGCTGCAGTCTGCAGAGTAAATGGCAGTTCTGTGGCCTTGTGGTTAGGGGGCTTGACCATGGTTACGTTGATTTTTCAGAGATGATGGAAGACAAGGTTCTTGCTCTTCTTTGCAGTCACCATTCCCTAGATATGGTGAACTACTTCCAGTTCAAAACTTTTAAGTGCCACTGGAATTGTAACAGCAGGTAGTCCATGTTAAAAGTAGTATTCTCTAGTGTGTGATAATGAAACAAAGTACTATTCCTGACTTGTACCTCATCTTTATGTTGTTCATTGTCCCTATGTGTACCTCACTGTCTATTGGTTTTATGTTACTTTTTATCAAATTGTTCTGCGCAGAGAGTGCGATCCATCTCATTTGTGATTCTGCGCACTATAAGTTCGCATTATTATTATTTATAGTGTTGGTATAAACTTAGTTGGTTTCCAGAGACCTTGAAAAAAAAGTATCCCTCAGACACCATTTATGCTTATGTAGATTTTTATAATGATACACATAACCAAGCATTTTAATACTCAAATGGGCAGGCTGGTGATGCATCAGTAAGGCCTGTAGCCAATACAGTGGGGGTTGGCTGTCCTTAGTTCAGCTCTCATTTTGGGCACTCTGTTCTTTCTCAGCATGTGGCATTTGTTAACAGAGCTAGCTGCCTTGCAAGTTATAGCCTTAGTTACTGGCTTGGCTTGCAACACCAATTACTCCCCCCTCCCCCAACACACACCAATACACAAACATATACCATCACCCACCGCTATTTGATAAGGCTTTTGAAAACCCAGATTTCCCAAATATAATAAGCACTGCCATTCTCAATGTCACATAGCTCAGTTATGGACTGATAAAGACAGTCTTGTAACATTCGATACCATGTCACAAGGTTAGGTTTATCTATATTTATCAGCTTATGCATATGCTGACACATGCAAATTTTTCAAAAACGTACTTACAAATCTCTGAATGTTCCTTCTGACTGAATAGGTTCCTATTTGTATGACCGGAGGAATGAGGGGCAGTGTTGTTTGTTGGCTTTTTTTGGGGGGTAAGGGGGGGAGGGGAATGAGTTTTGTTTTTACTCTCTGGATGTTTTAGCCAGCAGTTTGCAGCTTCAGCTGACTTTCATGAATTTTAACTTTGGTACTTTTAAAATTACTGAGTTCAGAGAAAAAATAAACACATTCTTAAAGCTAAATTTTTTTTTAGAGATAAAAAGGTACCCCTAATGTAAAATAAAAATACTACAAAAAATAAAAGAAATCATTGAATGCACATTCTAAAGCAAGAAGTGCAGCCACAGAGGTGTACATCAACAAGCAAATGAACAGAAAAATTTAAAAAATTGTATGGTGTACAAACGTGATAAAACTATACACAAATCATAGCACATACCTTACAGGTTATTATATGCTCATAGTTTGAAAGGTATCAAAATGAAGAACCTGAGAAGAGCTGTTTTACTTTTGGAAATTTATTTCAGAATGTCTTATACAAACAATTTTCAGTTTTCATGAACTATGCAATTACTACAATTTCCAAACCAATGGCCACAGTATAGCTTACATTTGCACATAACACAACATCCTTCACAATTCAACAATATCTAGCTTTCCTTCTTTGCCAGTAAAATGCTTGGAAACCAAGAAGGCCGCTTTCTGTTTAATTCGATGACATGTTTGCCTTCATGCTTTGCACCTTCAGCAGTTTCACCTTCATAAAGAAAAACCATTTCTTTCTGGTCTGCTGTATACATCATATCTTCGCCAAGTGCTTCTCTCATATTCTTTGTCTCTTCTCTCACTTTGGTATAGCAGTTTCCTAATAGAAACAAGAAAACATGTTACAAATCCTCGTGTACTCAGTAAAAGAATTACTATAAAATAATAATCTTTTCTTTTCTAGTGGAGAATGGGATTGAATGGTGAATATTGCTAGTGAACAAGAGATATTGAAAAATACACCATCGGTGACCAGCATTTTTTTTAAAAGGAAAAAAAAATATTTTCTGGGGTTTAAGCATCAGTTCTGGCTGGATAATGACATGCATTTAAACATTAAGCAGCGATCTAATTAGGGATAAGCTAATGGTATAATGTATTATTATAGCAATTACTGTTCGTTACCCCTACATTAATGGTGTTATGGTGACATTAGTCTGTTATCTTTCATTTTTAAATGCATTCAACAATTGAAAGTTGATTACTAACAAATTATTTTCCAGGTTTGAAATGTAATTTGTAATATGTTTTGTCTTTACCGCACAGTGTTCCCTTCTCGTGCCAGTGGCCACATTCCAGACAAGCTATAATGTTTGTCTTCGGTATGGCAAACTCATAATGACCAGGAAGAGTCATCTTCCGAGTCAATCGGCGCTCTAGAGAGCGTCGATCACGCTGAACTGCCAATACAACATTGCTAAATATTGAGTCCAGAATGTTCTGGGATGATCTTATCTGATGATTTTGTGATGAGGTCGGACATTCGGCCACTGCAGCAAAGTCCAGTCCATGACCTGACGTTAATGAAGATAATAGTATTATTAATAAATGTTGATTTCTATGGCGGCTTTCCCCACAGTCGAGACGTGCTCAAAGTGGTCATCACACAAAGTCATAGATAATAACAGTCGACCTCATGTATATGTACATATCAGAAATCAACAGCAAATCACATAGCCATATAAGTGAGAAAATACATTAAAGAAATGAAAACGACAATAGACTTATGCTTTTCACATGTTAAACGTGAGTTTTACACTTACATGGCTGCTGAAACACTGACGTATAAATTCGTAAATCAAGAAGAAGTTTCTGACATTGACTTCTAAGGATTGACAAACATTTCTTCATGGACGCAGCCATCTTTTTTTTCCGATAAAGGTGATGGTAAATTCTTTTCTATTGGTGGAACGAAAACGAGTTAGCCAATAAACGTACAGGGCACGTGTAGTCAGCCGGAAACAGTAGAAAGCCATCATGACGGAGCGGTACAGCTTTTCGCTGACAACATTTAGGTAAACTACTTTCAGACACATTTATTGTACAGTTCTTTCAATATAAAACCAAATGCTTTTTTATTTCTCCGTATTATAAAGTATATAACATGCATAATTTATTTTTCCTTTTTGTTTTTTGGGAAAAAATGTTACTGACCATTTTGAAAATCGCTTGGTCACTAACAATAACAGTATTCATCATTAAAGTTCCACCAAAAGTGGTGTCTAAATTTAAAAAGATGTTGAAATTAAATTTAAAACTAATATTCTACATATTTCACTTCATTTGAGCGCTGTATCTCTTTGTGCGAAGAGCAGCGTGAATGCCAACAATCGTATTGATAATGATAGCAAATAGTAACGCATTATTAAATCACTGAGGGCAGTAGTATTGTTATACATATGCACGTGAATGAAATTCTTACGAGAATCGAAATGTATGGTTAGGAATCAGTACTTACAGCTGTCAGGTATAAACACTTTTGTTACTATGGCCAGTAAATGTGCTTTTTAAATGTATTTAATTTTAAAGTAGTAGACCTGGGGCCAGTTGCACAACACGTTTCTAAACCTTAACACTGTTCTAAAGAATCAAAATCTCTTCTTAGCCATATTGATGTATTGCAGAAAAACATAGGGCCTACAAAAAATTGTACTGACAGGACGGAAAGTCAGACTTAAACAACTTTATCTTACTTAAAGCAGTTTTAGTTTAAAAAAATTCTAAAATTGTGGTGTGCACTTTAAACTAATTATCTAAATAGAGTTAAGGCCTAAAAGTGTTTAAAATTAGAAATGTGTTGTGCAGCTGGCCCCAGGAGAATAATTTTTATTTTTGTCAACCAGTCAAGAGGTAAAAGTGACTATGAATTCATCAGAATACTGTTTAATACCACCACAGTATACAAACAAATGTGAGAGAAAAATTCTGGTGTATAAAAATTCTCATAGCTGACTTTGATACACAAATAAAGTTTTAAAAAGTAGATTTGTGCTACATAGAATCAAACATTTTTTTCTATTCTTTAGCCCATCTGGCAAGTTGGTGCAGATTGAGTATGCTTTAGCAGCTGTTGGTGCTGGGGCGCCCTCTGTTGGAATAAAAGGTGAGTAAAACTTACTTCCAAATTAAATTTGAGTTGCAATTTGAACAGTTTTGAAAACAAAATTATTATACCTTAATTAAACAGATTATTGGAATTAAAAACCAGCTATGAATGCATTGAAATTGGGCTCTTTAAATTAAAGCACTTTACAAAAGATTGATAATTTGTTTTTTAGTCATGCGAAGATCAGCAAAGGAGTATTTACAGGAGAAGAAAAAGAGTAACCATTAGTTGACACAATTTGATGAGAGCTGTATATTTTTGTTATTTTTTTTCCAGCCACCAATGGAGTTGTCCTGGCAACAGAAAAGAAGCAAAAGTCAATCTTGTATGATGAGCACAGCATTCACAAAGTTGAACCCATCACCAAAAATATTGGCATCGTCTACAGTGGAATGGGTCCAGACTATAGGCAAGTATAAGAAACTTGCCAGTACACGACCACGTGGCATGTTTAGTTTTTTACAATAATTCATAACAGAAATATGGGGAGATGTTTGAGGAAGAAACTGTTGAAAATGGATGAAATAACATTTGTTTTTGCAGCAAAATGAAATTAAGGCAGTTGTTAAATTTTGGCCTGTTTTGTAGAGTACTGTGCAGACAAGCAAGGAAGCTAGCCCAACAGTATTACATGGTTTACCATGAGCACATTCCCACAGCTCAACTTGTACAACGTGTTGCAGCAGTCATGCAGGAGTACACCCAGTCAGGGTAAGGAAACTGGTGGTGCAGTGTTTGTCAGCAAGTTTTACTTTTAAAACTTTGTTTTGACCTTGGCTTTGCTTTTTCGGCCAATGTTACATATCTAGATATTTTAGCATGCACACTTTTGAGGAAAACTTTTTCATTAAATTTTTGTTTGGAACATAAAGTATTTTTACAACATTGTACAGCTTCGTCTAGAACTTCTGTCACTTGTTTATGTAAATCCTGTTGAAATGTGAAAAGCTTACTTATTTTGAGAGTTCCACAAAATTAAAGGCTGGGTGATTGTGTTTTGTATTTGTATTCTTTTTTTTTTTTTGGAATACATTCACATTTAACAAGATTTATACATTTTTAAGAGGTAGGAAGCACCAAAAATTAATATTTGACATGGACACACATTTATTTGTGTTTCTGCAGAGGTGTGAGGCCATTTGGTGTGTCTTTGCTGATTGCTGGCTGGGATGAAGATGAGAAAAAACCTTACTTGTACCAGTGTGATCCATCTGTGAGTGTGATGAAATAATTTCAGTGCAAGTTTCAAACAGTTAGCCAAGTTCTTTGAAGCTTTAAGTGTAAAAGTAAGATATCACAGTGTAGCTTCTATAAAGGGCAGGTCCACCCAAGACATAATGATGGATATTGATATTCTTCATTTTTTCTGCTTAAAGTTACTTCTGAGAGAATGAGATGCAGAACTTATAGATAGAGAAAATTGTGAACATATTCAGATGGGAGTGAAAAGATTTCTGTTCAACTTTAAGTTCAGACACTGATTTTTGATACCTAGGTATGCGCACATTTAACAAATTTTTAACAATTCGTGTCATAAATTGTCTAAAAAAAAATGAGGAACATTGGTAGCAGTTTTTATATACACTTGTGTTGCCATCACTTTTGAAAAGATAGGCACCACCAGGGAAATTCGAATCTTCAAATTAACAACTTCTTGTTCTGATGTTAAGGGATTTAACTTTATTCCGTTATTTGCCTGTGCTAAATGCATGGATTTTGTCCCTTTATGTAGAGCTTATTAAATATGACAGACATCGGAGGTGGCTCGAACTTAGTAGTAACTGAAGTGGCCTAACAAACAGTTAATAACGAGCACCTTCAGTGTAACAATCTTTGAATGAATCCACCTTATGAAGTTCATGTTATTGTTCAAGAGTTCCTTTTTTTTATAAAAAAGAACATTTATCTATAATTCTTTTTAATGACAGGGAGCCTATTTTGCCTGGAAAGCAACAGCCATGGGAAAGAACCACGTTAATGGGAAAACTTTCTTGGAAAAAAGGTTTGTTGATAAGAATGTGTGGTTGCATATGTTCTTATCTATACCTAGAAAATTTTCTAATTAATATGCTAAATTTTCTGGCAAATGTCAGGATAAGAAGGAATATACAAACAGATGTGATACTCCATTGTAATTTATGGTCAGGATTGGCTCGGAAAAATACAGATTTTGGGGCACGTGGTCAATTTTGAGTTAAATACAAATGTAATTCTGAGAAGTTTTAGATTTTGCCTAAACCATAGAATAGCTGACCAGTGTTATTTTCATAGACCGTATACAGATATGTCTGCTCATCTGTACAGATACAGTGAAAACCTTGAGCTGGAGGATGCAGTGCACACGGCTATCCTGGCATTAAAAGAGAGCTTTGAGGGACAGATGACTGAGGACAACATTGAGATTGGTATCTGCAACAGCACTGGATTCCGTCGTTTAGAACCATCGGAAATAAAAGATTATCTTGCATCTGTTTCCTAGGAAGGAGGCGATGAAGCTCATTTAGCATAGGAGTAGAGCAACCAGTTTATTGGTATTCATGAGTTGTATGTACGTGAAGGTGGAGCACATTTTACTATCAGACTGGATGTCGCTTGCGAAGTTGGTTTTGTAAGGGCATTTTGTTTCAGCAAAAAGTGGTCAATACCAAATCATGCCAGCTTTTTTTTTTTTTTTTTTTTTTGTAATATCAAAGCTGGTCTAATGCCGAGTCTGTAACTGGCTTGAGTGTCATGGGATTCTTGCCTTGAAACTGCTTATGATGTAATATCTTTTCATTTCCATGCAGTGTTAAACAAAGTGGCCTCATGTTTTAGAAATGCCATTCAAAGATTATGTTAATGGTCCATTTCATTGCCATTAAATGTGTTTTTGCATGCACATTTATTGTTTTGTATTTAGCTGAAGTGCTTACATCATACTTCAAAAACATTCACATTAATGAAATTCAACCATGTGACTTGATCACAATTTTTTTTAAAGCTTTTTGAAAAAAATATTTCATAAGCAAATCAGACAAAAGTACTATGACATACAAAAATTACAAATGGTGCAGCAGAAAGGATGGGTAAATTAATGATACTAGAAAAAAAATGAGCAATTAACACAAGCAAGCCTGTAAAATACCAGAACTTGGATACCGATGATTAAATAATGACTTTTACAACAGTAAGGAAGTTCAAAACCCGACAGATGTTTTATTGAGCAATTATACGTTTAAAAACAAAATGAAAATTGCAAGCATCTGTCACATGAGATTGTTCCGGGCTAGATTTGTCTGGTCTAGAAAAATATCAGAATTTTGACTTTGATGAATAGTGCAAGACTTTCCCTCTGACCCAACAGCCTTGGCTCCCGGCATGGCATAAAACCCCACAAACCAACCTCTGACCCAGTATAAACATCCATCTTTGGTTTAATACGAACAAAAAAAAATTTGTTCTAGTGCAACTGACATGGTTCTTTCCTTACTATAATTTTAAAAATTACTCTGCAGATATAAAGTAAAAACTGGATCTTTGGAGAATTTTGAAATAAAGATTAGTGCAGTAAATTGTTAGAAATTATAAAACCACAAATTTGTGACAGGTGGCAACAAAGTTACCTACTATGCTTATTGCCTGCCATAAAACCGACAAAATAAGGCACCTGAAAGATACGGAGTGATAGCTTAGCAAACTTAATGACAAGAATTAAAAGAAAACTGAGAACTGATACGTGGTAAAAATACTACAAAAGTAGACTGTTTTTATCCTGGAAAATAAAGAGTCTACATATTCATTTTCAATCCTAAGCACAGGTTAGAAAATGCAATTTGAGAGTTTAAGAGTTCTATAATTGCAATTTTTTGACTCAAGTTACTAAAGATCTTTCATATATTTCAAGCTTATTTAAGTCAGAAATAAGAAGAAAACAATGTTCACTTCATTGCTTCTTGTTGAGGTACCTTAACTGAAGTTTACATGGTGACAGCAAAACATGTTATCTTCATTTAAATATGGCATGAAGCTGTACATGTAAGGCAAAAAGCATAGATGGTTAGTGGTGACTGAATAGTTGTAAGGTAACGATTTTAACCATTTACACTCCCACATGATTTCAATCCAACACTCAAGGCAAAGGCATGATGATTAACAACATGCATCACAGTATTATGTGCATGGAAATGTTTTTACATGCTGTTTTACATAAACAGTGTTTGTGGTTTAGAAAATGATTTTGCCCCTTGAAAATGCAAGCATACACATTTCAGTAATTGTGAATTGCCACTAACTTTATTAAAAAATAAAGGCTATTATAATTTTTTTCCTCAACTCTGTAGTCACTTACAGCCAAGGCTATGTAGCTTCTAGGTGGCCTTTACTGGCCTTCAAAGTTTTGAAAGGTTTTCAGTATGTAATAATTAAGGTCTAATACATAGTGCAAAAACAACAGATAAAAGCCTGACACCAGCTTTTAATCTTCACAATAAAGATGCACACATGTTCTCTCTTCCCCAATCCTTTCATCACTTGATGCAGTTACTAGTGTACAGCTGCTCATTAACGCCATAATAAACACAACATAAAACTTACTATGTCATCTTTAAAATTACAAAACCACAGCAATTATTTTGCTATTCAAATTACTCTGACACAAATGGAAAATGGCAAGCTTTATTGTTTAAAGTTTTACTATCACATACTGTTCGAAAAACAATTATGTCGTGTGAGTTGTAACAGAGACTTAAAAAGAGAAACAAATCTTTCTCACTTGACTTTTAGTGAGAGTCATAATATTTGTAAGATCTTTAGTTTTCTCACCTGCATTAGAATGCGTCTATTTCACTGGGGAATCAGCATATTCATTCTAAAGTTTGTTCAGAAGAATGTTGTAGAAATAAATCACAGTTTAGAATGGTTTCCCATCATGAGATTGTTGTTTGCAAAAATGTTCTGTGGGTCGATGTAAGCCTTCAAAGCTTTCATAGTCCCGACTCCTAACTCTCCAACAGTCTTCTTTAGCCACTGTTTGCGAATCTTCCCAACTGGTACAAAAACGCAATCAAAGTCAATAATGCTTTCTTTCTAGTGATGAAAATTTGGATATCTTTAAGTTATGTTTAATTTTCAGCCTTAAAAATATTCATATTCTTCCTAGACCACACAAGACTTTCTTCTCTCCAAGTCACTCCCTCATCCCAGTTTACTGTTTCTCAAAATATACTTAGTATGGAGTCCCTAAAAGGATATCTAAACATGAACCTTTTTTATGCTGAGCAAATTTGTTTCTATAAAATGCAATAATTCATTTCAAGCAATATTACTCAGAAAAACTAAACTCGGAAACAAACAGAAATTAGTGTCATCTGTCTTACTGAAGAAACTACAAGATTTCTGCCCTGCAAGAACAAATAATCTTCAAAGACATTCATGAAAAGTACAGTACAATACTAGCCTCCATGATGGTGGGAAATGCTGCCTCCATTAGCTAATATTTCATCTCTTGCACAGGACTGAAAAAAAAGAAAGTGAGATACAATGCCTTATTATTAAACTTGTGAAAGTTTCTTCACATTACAAATTACAACAAAAACTGCAGTACTATCCTTTTCAAAATAAAAGTCACATGATGTTTTTAACATATAAAATAGCAAGATGCTTTGCACAATGGAATGGTTTTGTTATAACTGAAAGCAGGGGCTGTTGTATGTGACGAGTACTGACAATTCACCACCAACCTCAATTTCTTCATAGACATGAACAGGGTCAGATATGCCCCTGTAGTTGAAACCAAAATAGAAGTAGACACAAGCACCAGCATCATAGGTCTGTGTAACTCTGTGAAAATAACAATTGGAACATTTTTAGCTGGGGCCTGCCTTGGTCTGCAAACCTTTAAACAAGCTCTTAAATATTTAAATATTTTTACACAGCATTAATCATTACTACAAGCAGTCCAATTTACCCAATTAAATTATTGATTCATTAAGCCATACGTAAGACTTACAACTCACCTGCAAGTGATGTATGGAGGAAACTGGATACGGCGCTCTTTGCATTCCCGACGCAAACGTTCTTTCACATTTTGACACAAGTCTAGGCATCTGAAATTGAGGAACATTAAGTCCTCCAACACATCTACACCATGGCTAACACATCTCCAATGTGACTATGGTATGCTGTCACAAGAGGCAAGTTTTATAAAACCAAGCAAGTAGTGCTAGAAAAATTACTTTCTATCAGAATGACAGCTTTCAAGATGCTAACATCATTGGATATAACCACTAAGTACCTAAGTACCTCTGCAGGAACTGCTATTTTTTGTTTGTTTGTTTTTTATTGCAGTCTGGCCTGGTAATTCCCTTTGAAATAGATGTACTATGTATGATTTATTGGATCTTCTTTTACATTAAACTGGTCTAAGAATTTTAGCAATTGAATTAACAACACTATTTGTCTTATTTGCTTCATGTTGACATTAGCGGTACTGTTTTTGTATTAAACATATTAATACATTTTCCAATATTTAATGGAATACCTGAAAATATAAGCTATAAACAAGCACTGATTAATTTTGCTGTCATTTGGTATAAGCACAGTTCAGAAGATACCTTACAACTGCTGATAACCTATCGGACAAAGTAATAATAGCATTTT
Source organism: Marisa cornuarietis (assembly GCA_004794655.1). NCBI lineage: Eukaryota > Metazoa > Mollusca > Gastropoda > Architaenioglossa > Ampullariidae > Marisa > Marisa cornuarietis. Next base: position 248,220 of record SMMW01000593.1, on the reverse strand, counting down.
TGATATGGTAGGTTTTAAATATGCCATGAAAATGACTTCCTGTGCATTGTACAAAAAAGAACCAAAAAAGGTATAACATTTGTACATCAAAAGAAAAATACTTAGTGATGAATTTAATCAAATAATGATTAAAGTTTTTTAAAATTCTGTCATCAATGAGAAATCCACATATGGCATTAGAAATGCAATGAATGGCAGCCATGTTTTTCTCATGTGAGAGCATTTTCAGTAATTAATGGTTGACAAGGTACTTTGTTTGCAGAAAAGAAGGCACCATAAAGCACAGTATATTTGCCTTACTTGCAAAATAGTCGCTTTCTCTTTCGATCCCATACTTACCTAAGGATCCAGCTTATAAAAAATATTTTATCTCCAACTGATTATAAAACTTATCAGTAATGGAAGCCATTTAAAGAGTTTTAGAAACATTAAAATGGCTTTCAAACAATTACCTGTCCCATGGAACAGAAGTCTCAAATGACTCAGCAACAATGTAGTATTCAAAACCAAGATCCTGATACAAAGCAAAACAAACATCAAATCCAAAACATATTGAAATAGATTCACATTTTTGTAATTGTTAGGACTGTTACGTTACCAACAATCACACATTACTTGATACACATGCCTTACTGTTTTATATTTAAAATTCAATTCTTCTTTTTACAGTAAGCAACTCTTTTTGGTTTTCTTCAAGCCATTAAATTTAACAGCTTCTCCAAGCCACACAATCTTTATCGCATTATAAATTTAGTAGAAACAAAGTTCATCCCTATTCATTATGTACATACCCTAAGGTAGGCTATGACAAATGTAAGCATGTAGCCACGTTCACCATTGTCTGCTCCACCAGGCAATCCACTGAAACATACAAATAGGAGTGCTGTTAAACCACTAATTGGTTAAGATGGAAATGGTGACTACATTTGTACAAAAGAGCCACAAAAGCTTGTTCATTACATACATGCATAAAGGATATTTTTTTTAAAATATGGAGAAGTCTTTCCATGATCATTTGATTGTTGGGGAGTGAGAAGTTAGAGACTGCACATTTCTCAGCCCAGCATTTTTGTGAGTGCAGTACCCATCCACCCCCATTCCCCTTACTTCCCCAACCCTTTTTAAAGGACCAGCTTTCTCTTCCTTTGGTGGGTCAATTGGGAGAAGTATCCTGTACAACACATGTATCGAACTATCAGGGGTGTACACAAGCGCTTGAACTACTTTGCTATCTGGTTTTCCGTATGCATAAAACCACACCATCAAGCAAATCAAGTTAATTTTAAGCCAACCCATGAAATATTACTGCCAATACCCCATACCCCAGAAACCTTCTTCCCATGCCACACATAGGTACAAAATTCTGACTAATTGGCTTTGATTCCAGTGACAACTACACAAGCTCTAGCTGAGAGTTCTATAATTTAAATTGTAAGTCAGAATCTTGTCAAATTTAACTTTATCAACAACACCGCTCTTATTCACTTACCCAAACTTTGCTGCTATTTCATACACACGCTTCTCCAGGGCAGCCACTTCCTAAAACAAATTCCAAAGTCTTTTAACCAAGATATATTATATCAGGGACCTTCTTTTGCTCACACTCACCTGCACTGACTTCCAACCGCTATAGTAATAACATACACCTGCTTCCATCACCTTTTACCTTCCCTGGGCACATAGGGTCTGCCAGTTAATGCCCATTATCCTTTGTGCTAGACCTCCCAAAATCCCTTTTTAGGAGAAAGTTTAGAGAAACTAGTAAAAAGAATGTGACAAAAAAGCAACTTTCACAGGTCCAGAATGCGGAAGATGAAAGTGGTATTTACTTTACTTTTAGAGATCGGTGGTGCTGATAAGAAGTGGCTCATTTGTTAGCTGCAGAGCAAGCCATGCTTTGCAGTGCAAGTACTTCCATCACAAAGTCTCTACTACTATCTCTAGCAGCGAATTAAGGATATATCTGCTTAATTTTTTTTTCTTTTTTGTTTTGTTGGTGGTGGGGGTATGGGTGGTAGGAGCATCAAATATGTGAAAGTTTAAGGTTTGTGCCTGTCACCAATGCAGTGAGGACTAGCTGTCCTGGGTTCGGATCTTGTCTCAGGCATGCCATATTTTTTCTCTGCGGGTTAGCTACTTTCCTATGGTATAGCCTTAACTGCTGGCTCAGTGTAAGACATCTATTTTCTCCCCACCCCTTTCAAAAGATGGCAGCACCATGAGAGATATCCACATCAGGATACAGAAACAGTGAAAGTGGTTAGGTTAAACAGAGTCTGGCACCGCCATCACAACAGATTTATTACAAAGAAGAATCTGCCCAAGTTCCTTGTAGTATTGATCCTGTTTTATGGATGTGAAATGTGGAAAATCTAGGCATTCAAGTGCCTGAGGAGGCCACTCCAGATCTTGTACCGGGAACATGAAACCAATGACTTTGTATGCAGCATGGTCATTACACTCACAGGACACCAGAAGCCCCTGCTCACAGCAGTCAAGCAGTGTAAGCTGGTCTGGTTTGGCCATGTGGCCTAGCATGACATCCTGTCGAAGACTTTCCTTCAAGATACCTTGGGGGAAGGGTCAAGTCTGTTGTGACCAGAGGAAGAAATGGCCTACAAACATGAAAGAGTGGACTGATCATCCTGTGAAGAACTTGCTCACCATCGTTTATGACAGGTCTGAGTGGTAGGCTTGACAGCTGCCTTGTCTATCCATGTGCTCAACCCAGTGACCCGTATCAGTCAAGGGACGAATAAATGAATGAAGGCATCATAAACTATTCCAATTCAGAAAAAGAAAAATATCAGTATAATCACTTTTTTCTTCAACACAATCAATTTTAAAGCATGCATGCTAACCTCCTTTGTGCCTTCAAACAATAATGTTGCCACAGCCAGCTTATTTGGATCAAAACCTTTTAGCTTGGTGATGTAGAATTTCTTAAGTCCATCCATAAAGTTAGTCAGCATAGACTTGGATTCTGGTTTCAAGGCAGCTCCTGTGTTAAAAAAACGTTATAAGCCATTTTCTAATGCATATTTTTGTTTCCATCTTCATGACAATAACAAAAACAATGCTACAGCTTTCCAGATATTGTAACAAAATATGAATAGATTAGATTACAATATAAATATATAATATGATTTAGTATAGTTATTCCACAAACAAGTTTTAAAAAGTGCATTTTAAATGAATGTTATAAACATGGATAATAAGGTGTCCCAGCGAAAAGGTGGTTTGATCAAGTAAAATATATCACCTGCCAACCCATTGTATAAAAACACTGTAAATGCCTGCTTTAGGTGAAGAAGAATGATTTCAGTTATCAAAAAGGTTACAGATTTCTTCTTCGTACTGTACCGGATAACATGACTATATGAGGCTCACTAGCGAGACAGGTGGGATGGGAGGGGTCTGAGCTGATTTCAAGTCCTACTGTGTTTGGACAGCTGGATTCGAGGTAGCTAGAGGGTGATCTCCATATAGTCATGTCATCTGGTAAGTACTCGAAGAAAATTTTACCACCAAAAATGGTATTTTTTGTGCATCATAAGCCTGACTGAATGATGCATGGTTTAGGTCATTTCGACTAAGGTCGTTTCGACTCAGGTCAGTTCGACTAACGGTCGTTTCGACTATTCGCTTCGTCTAACGGTTGAGTCGTCTATATGACGCATGAAATGCTAAAGGATGCGGACCGCTTGATGACAGCCTGCCTCCTCGCAACTCTCACTTTAACTTTCGTTATAAGGTGCATCGGGGAGGGGGTTGTCTTATGTTGCACCTGCCTTACGTACGGTTGCACCCCTGTACGGCGCTGCGCTGGTTTCCATTAATTTGTTCATTCTGCAGGGACGTTTATTTGTATGTGTTATCTTGACATTATTTTTGGCAGTGTTCGCCCATTCTTCTTCTCTCTTACAATTTTCTTCCATCTTTAATAAATGCCTCTTTTTTACTCTTCCCACGGGTGCACGTCAATTATTAAACTTAGGGACGGTTGGATGCGTCGCCAGCATCTAGCGTTTAAGTGCTTGTTGAGTCTGTGTGACAATTAGCACTATTTACATGATAGATTTAAATCGTTTATTAACATTCAAATCACTTCAATTTTTTTCCATTTCATGCGTCCTATAGATGACTCGGCCGTTAGACAAAACGACTTAGTCGAACTGACCCTAGTCGAAACGACCGTTAGTCAAACTGACCCAAGTCGAATCGACCTTAGTCGAAACGACCCTAGTCGAATCGACCGGGAACCATGGTTTAACATAAATTTACCAAAATTCTATTAAATCTACAAAGATATTCCATGTATTTTACAACAAGGAAAAAAATAACTTACCAAATTGGAATTGTTCATTGTCCATCAAACGTATTGAAGCTGGCGCACATCTCTGAGAAATGTAACTAGAATATTTTAATTTATAATTTTGCATGGTGTGCATAATTTAATTCCAGTTGATATATATTATCTACATGCCAACAAACTATTAAGTATAATCACAATAAGACAAACTCACGTAAGAAAGTCTGGTGTTTTATGTGGTTTGATCATACACTAATAGTAACTCACACAACTTAAAAGAATTAAAAAAAGGAAAGGTCAAACCAAATGTAGCAAAGAAAGTAAACAAAGAATAGACTTACCTGAGCTGCCACCTCTCGCAAGCAGCTGACACCATTCTCAAATGAGGGGAAAACAATAGAGCCATATTTTTTACAAGGAGGCAAAGGCCGAATTTTGAGTGTTATTTCAGTAATCACACCCATTGTCCCTGCAACAAATGGTTTATCACATTTGGATGTGGCATATGTTTTAAAATTGCACAGATATAACTACAGTGTTAGGAAAAGTGAAAAATGCCACAAGACCTAGCTGACAAATGATAATAAAACCTGAGAGAAATCATTTTTAACACAATATGCACAACTGTAGTTGTAATGTTTCTTGAGAAGTTAAAGATAGGACTGGTACTGCATGTAGTCTTATTTAGTGTTATTCTTAGTGTTGAAAAACATTGAATACACACTAAAAATCTGACTAGAACAATAGTAAAGGTAAAAGAACAACCTATCCTGAGCCCCAGCCAGTTGCAATCTGAAGAGTGAGTACTGTGTATTCATATTACAAGACAGAAGCACACGGAATCTCTCTAAATCAGCAGGAAATTAATATAAAAGAAAGGTAGAGAACAACCATCTAAAATCTTGTTGTTTGGTATCATTCAAAAATGTCTTTACCCTCTGATCCCAAGATGATGTGGTGTATGTCTGGTCCTGAGGACATTCGAGGAACCTGGCAACTTTTTTCCATGACACCCCGAGGTGTTACAAATTTTACATGCACAAGCTGCAAGCACATTGCAGAACATTATGCTAAACTATATATACAGTACATATTTATCTTATTCTCCAAAAGAACCATTGTTGTTCACGCACCTCTTCAAGCAAAATTCTTTCGTTTGCTTTACATTTTTTTTTAAGTACACATTTTTTGTTACAGCAAATGTTGTTATAAAATAGTATTAATTTAGTAATAAAACCACTGTTTGCGTTTTGCTTTTGTTATTCTTAAAACAATAAACAGCACCAAACACCTGCTACAAGTTTCATCAAATCATTAGCAACTTTCCAGCTGCCACCTTATATTGTTTTCCTAAATACAAAAGCCCATGAATTTTCTTATGAATTTTTAAAAAAATATCTCCCATATATTTTAGGAAAAAGCACCAATATTTCTGCTTTTTTGTCCTCAAAGAATATGATATGCTATTACATTTCTCTAAACATTCTCACCAAATCCTCAATATTGCCATAAATGTTCTTCTTCATCCCTGAGGCTCGTGTTGCCACCCAACCACCAAGAGAGCTGAACTCCATGGAGTCTGGTTCATGTCCAGTGCAGTAGCCACGCTCTTCAAGCTGCAGAAATGTGACAGCATTAGCGAACAAAATTCTTTATCAAAGGCTGTGAATGTTGCATGGACACTCACGACATAAAAAAAAGAGTTTGGCACATGCTGGACAAGTGTTACAGCATGTCAAAAATGTGAAAATAGATTGCACAGCTACTGAAGCCAGGGAGAGATGTAATTCCAGCAATTACAGCATTCACTCTCTTGGGAGTAGGATATGGCAAGAGAAAAGAGGGTATTTTGTCAAATATTCACCCAGCCCAGTACACAATCGTTAGTGCTTAAAACGGAAGAGGGGGTCAGTTTATTAGACACTCACTTGCCTTTACCAAGATATATGCATGTAAAGAGAGGGATGGAAAAGATCATTATTGTATTATAAACTGTCACAGCTAAAATAAGGCAGGAGAAAAGTTAGTATTATCTGCTTTCTTGAACGCCTAAAATCTCAAAAGACAAAAAAATGTGGTTGCAAGCTATATGAAGAGAGAACTTCATGTTGAGAGCAAACTCAACAGAATTTGAAACAGGATTTCAGATAAATGACACGTGTTCAATCAGCCAGATCCCAATATTACATCGTGGGTATGACAGTTAGTGAAACCATGCAAGTGTTCCCACGGTGAGCAAAACAATCACTTACAGCGTAAGATCAAACATCTTTGCCAGGCTTGGAGAACAGTAGCATAAAAGATGTGTGTTGCAGCATCAGGCATTGCTTCCGAAATAACAGTGAGTTGAGAAAGTCTTATAAGTGTGAAAATTAGCACTGTTGTGAGATATACGTTAATAAATATCGACAAAGGTGTGGCACAATAAATATTTTTATTACAGGAATTGACTCTTGCAGAGACAGAAAATTAGGCAGAGGCCTTTAAAGTTCACCATCACATGATTGTGAAATCATCAAAAAACATATAAAGGAACAAACAACATAAAATACTTTAATTATTTTTCATGATCAGCCCTAACACACACACATCACCACCCACTCACCCACCCCAACACACATACACACAAAGTGGGGAAACATAACTTTCCTAGCATTAAAGACCTACCCGATTGGTACAAATTACAAACAGATTCAGGTAGGTAGATGAAATATAAATGTATTTTGTAAATTTCTGAGTCCTAGGTAAAGGTAAAGTTAGTGATTAGTACCTATAATTAGCAAGTTCTGCAAAATCTCGCTGCAATGCAAAATTAACGTAAGACTTCCAAACAGTGTCTACAGTGAGTCTCAGGAAGCATATAATGGCTAGAAGGTGGAACAATGAGCAATACATACTCTGTCAGACTCAGAACTTCTTTTTAATTTGAATTGCTCTTTACCCATGTCAATGATGCTGAAATCGTGTAGCTTGTATAAGACGCTCACAGTAAAAGATTACTATTTGTTAAGCCATGCATATGCTCGACTTGTTATTCTGATTTGAGCACATCCCTAAAAGAACTGATAAATGCCAAATGGATGTTGCCATAAAACACCAATCTAAATGAAAGACTTTCATTAGTGTTTTACACCAAGCCAGTAATAACAGCTACAATACAGCAAATCAGTCAATCCTAACAACAAAAAAAATTACACCTATAAATATGGCATGAATGTGCTGGAATTACAAAGCACCATTAGTGTTCAAAATATTGAATACATCAAGCATATGTGAGAGTGGGAACAGTGAGCCCTGACATGCAAAGACACAGAACTAGAAACAGGACTTCATGGTTGATAACGAACATTGACAGAGCAATAACAACACATATATTAGTCATTTTCAATGATATATGAACAAAATACTTGTTAAGTATCTAGCCAAATAATGAAGGCAACAATAAACAAAAACACTTTAACCATGGATGGGATTCAGAATTTATGGTGGTATTCAAACTGAAATTTTTAAGCAACACTGAAGCAAGAGCCAATTACCCTGCGCTCAAGATCCTGCCCAATGATGCCACATTCAGCACGGACAGTAAGGTTTTTCTCATCAACCCACAGGATGTGATTCTAAGTGAAAAACAATTGTCACAATTACAATACTGTTTGCTCTAAACACTACTGCATAAAAAGAACCAACCTGTAAGACAAATGAAAGATTCTAGCAATAATTGTTATTCTAGATGCTTGAAACTGAAAAAAACTTCACACAGGTTTCTTAATACGAAAAAATGTCACACATGTACTCTTGCTGCAAACAGATTAGCTTCCTCTACTCAGCACTACTATAAAATTAGTTTTCTTATACCTATAAAATAATCATAAACCTATGATGTAAAGTTTTTAATTTAAAAAAAAGCAAAAAGCAACAAAAGCTTTTACTGTAAACACACAATCTGGAATGTGCAACTCATCAAACTGCAATTACCATTTGAGATGTATCTAATGATACAATCATTCTCTTTTCAAATGCAGGACATTCTAGAGAGCTGGTAACAGTTGTTCCCCCTGTGACATAAACTCTATGTAAATTGTTTTGTTTTCACAAATGTAATCTGAATCAGGACACTTAGGCTATCCAAAGATATTTTTAAATTCCTTCTTTTCTTTTAGGATGGGAGTATCAATCACTGCCTTCAGTGCTTAATTGCCTATTAAAGTAGAATGCTGACAATAGTAACAGAAAGTGATAAAAATAGGACACCATTTCATACTGAACACTGCAATTGAAAGAAAATTAAGTTTTGACTTATGTAGTGATTATTTACTTCAAGCTTATAGAATTAATTTACTTTCTTTCAGAGGTAATTCTAGGATTTCAAAAAGAGGGGCCCTGGGGCCCTCTCAATGGAAAAAATGGGGCCCTTCAAATGAAACAAGGGGTCCCTCGAAACAAACACATTTTCACTGCTTTTTCTGATAAATATTTGGTATACAACAAAATACTTTATTAATCACAAGAAATTGAAGATTAATCACATAGATATATTTTTCTTCTATATCGATAAATTATCTTTCATCATCATTAGTTTATCATAGCATCCTAAATTTGCAAACCAATTAGTCTTTGTGTCCATTTCATTGCGCTATGAGCTAATGTTTAGACACTTTTCATACGTCTCATTAGTTCAGGGGTTTAAATGTTTCTCCTCAAGGCAACTTCTACGAGAAGACTTTATTAGGTTTTGATGGCCAAAGCCCCCTCTCACAGCCTGCATTGTGGTATAGCATAAGGAGGCACAGCTTTCCAAGAACCAGAAAATTGGGAAATGAATCCCTGTAAAAATCAAATAACAGTTTAAACAGGTTGTGGAATCTCTCCGATATGCATTTTGTGTTAAAGTTTCTTTGACCACAATCCATTCCTCTAAACATGCTGCTTTGTCAAGCAAGATTTTACTGAATTTGCTGCCCAGTTGTGCTGGTTTTCCAAAGAAATCTGTTAAGATATTTAATTCTTTGACTCCATAGTGTGTTCTGTCTTCTTTTGGGAACTTATCATTAATGTTCTTGCACAGATTGTCGCAAAAGCAACACTGACAGTTTCTTTGTCCTGTTATGTTGTATCAAGTTTGCAACACGTTGTTTTTAAGTGTTATATAATACCGCCGGCATAAGTTCCATAAAGGTCATGAGGACAGAAATAAATTAGAATTGAAAATAAATTGAAAATTGAAATCTTTCTGAAGAATTTCAGCCTCCAAAGAGTGCCTGTGGTCGGAAGTCTGAATGTCTCTGCAGAGTCCTCGTTCGGTACTTAACACACCCGGGGTTGTAAACGCATTATTCTTATTGTTTTAGGCAACTTTACATCTCATGCCTTCGTCCTCGGTCATTAGTCAAGGCCATTTCTTCAGCCATTCACAATGACAGGTTCTCTGGATGTGTGGTTTTTATATGTGAAGTCTCTGTCTCAATTTATCTATTTCGTTGTCTATATTTTCAATTCCAACAATTTGTGCCGCACACTCTGACGAGTTTCTGTTTCTTTCTGTCCTTGTCGATTTCTACTTTCCAGGGCATCTTCTGTCGTGAACGAAAAGTCAAATAGAGTTGACAGTCGCGTTCACTTCGCTTTCAACTTGCTTGCTTCCGATACCCTTTGATCTCTCCCGTCCCAAATGTTTTCGCTGTGGGCATGTCAACAATTTACTTCCTGGCGCGAAATTTGGAGCAGGTTGCAGATGGATAACAACTCGTCAGTTTGAAAACTGTCCAGTCATTAGCATCAATTCTAGTGGGTCGGTTTTAAACCAGCAAGCAGAATGACAACAATTATTTTGGAAGTGCCGCATCGCGTGTTCAAAAGTGCGCCAGCCACGGTATTTTTGCGGGCGCATGGTCGCGCTGACTTTCAGACTATACGCCCCTCAGCGAAATTTTGCGGGAATTCCGCAAGGCCGCAGCCTAGAATTACCTCTGTTCTTTCATAGTTTAGGATTAGCACCAAAAAAAACCCCAACAACTTAAAATTCAATTTCAGGAAATCTGCATAGGATTTTAACATTTCATTTCTTACTGGGGACCGAAAACACTGTAAAACAATTTCTGTAAAAAAATATAATAAAATATTGAGAATAAACTTCTCAGATACTGACCTCCAAAAGGGATGATAACAACATTGTGCTTAACAGCCAATTCCACAGCCTTGACCACATCATCATGATTTGCTAAAACAAGATTAAGGTCCTTGAAAACAACTCTACCCAAATCATTTTCAAGACATTTGAAATACCTCTATTTTATGAATCGACCTAAAATTTGCAAAGTGTATCCACAAAATATGTATAGACAAAAAGTTATGCTTTTAGTGAATTTGCTGAAATCAACTCACCAGGCCACATAACTATGTCAGGTATGCGTTCAAACATTCCTTCTCTCAGGGTGAAGATCTCACGAAGAGTATGACCTGTAAAACAAACATGTATCACTGGAGTTATAAGTAATTTTAATTCTTTGTTACTTTGGCTCAATTACAATATAAACTGAAAATGTAAGAGGTAGGTAGCTTATTTATGATTTTATTCAAACTGTTTTTGGCTTCTTTGTTCTGGCTCTTTTTAATTCCTGAATTTTAAAAGAAATTCTTTTTAAGTGTTTAGTGAATCAAACAATTCATTTTCTTGTAAACCTTACCATGTGCCCTAAACAATCTATCCTGGCAGTCATCAGAGATGGAGATACCAGTTTTACGAAGATCAGCCAAAAATTCTTCATTTTTCACAGGAAGTGGAATGCTGGCAGCTGGTATTTCTGGCTGAGAATAAGCAAACAATACAAGGTTTTAGAAGTGATGTTAAGCCCACACAGCAAGTAGCCTACCACAAATAAAGTAGGCAACCAATGCTGAAGCATAGCTGAACTAGGTAAACAAGAATTATATGATTTAAGGAATGAAACAAAGGACAAGAGCAACAAGATGATAAAAGAACCATGTTGAAAATGGGATCACCGTTTGTTTTTAGTACAAGTTGCCTCACCTGTGAGGGAGACTTGTGTTCAAGACTGATGCCAACAGTTTTTTTCATCCACTCACGTAGCAGTGGCATGGTGCTACCACTAAGTCGATATCTGCCAAAGAAATAATATTAAGACCAGAAATATTATCTCATTAGCTTGTGCATATTTGTCGTACAAGTTTTTGTTTCCGCGTTTAGAAATCCTTTTAAACCAAGTCTGTTATGTTTTCAGAGTCCCTTAGGAAACTGTATTCACATAATTTGAAGGTTTCTGATATGATTTACATGCATTTCTATGTGAAAATCTGATTTTTAAACCACACTAACCATGGTAAACAGATAGTCCTGTGACCTTATAGTTGTTGGGGAGTGAGGTATTAAAGATCAGGGCCAACTTTTTTTTTGTGAAGGTTGTGGCCATTTCCTTTCACTCACTGCCTTATCTTCCCTTCCAAACTATCTAAGGAGTAAGGTACCTTTCCACAGCTGGGTTACATGAGATAAGTACTCTGTATTATATGGGTACTCAACTGGCTCCTGCATGTGCCCTTGGGTTTAGATGCTTCTGTTAATCACTTGGCATTTGCCATAAATTACTAACCATGAAGTAATTCACAAAGCACATCCTAAGCATGAAGTATTCAGGTTATGTTATCAGAAGCTGTGTTTGTCAAATATGCTAGGTAGATGAAACTTTCTTACAACTTGACATTTATATTAATAACATCCTTCAGCAACCTCTTGACCATTCTTGTTCACTTACAGTTATCCTCTGAAGCATCTTATTTTTCTTCTGTTTGTTTAATTAAAAAAACTTACAATGAATGACGACCCAAACAATTTTTTTTACATCTCAAGCATATAATAATTTATCATATGCTGCATATGCACACTCAGCTCAACCATCCGTGAAAGGTCACCTCTCTCCGGTGAACTCAACATGCTGATCCTTGTTGATGGAAAACTTGGAGTCTTTGTAGCCCCACCCATTCCACTTCAGCAACTCTTGCCTGCAGTTAAACAAAAGTTATAAATGCATCTATTAATATTGTGTGGTAAAGGGTGGCTTGGAGGCCAGCTAAAGATCAGTCGTTGGGCAGCAACCATCAGTGATGCTGATTTGCATGCAAGTTTGTGTTATCCAGAAGGGGAAGGAGGGGCTGTACCAAACTTCTGGTTAGGTGGACCCCAGCAGCACAATCGGTGCTGTCCTTCAGTATAACCTGGCACATTTCGCACATTAACCCTCCTGTTAACTATAAAAAAGGGGGGGGGCAGTCAATTCAACCATTTGCCAATTCAACCACAGCCTAGTAGATTTGACCATGACCACAGCCTACAGTCAATTCAACTACAATCCTAAGTTGATTCAACCACTGCCTATAGTCGATTCGACCAAATTATCATCTATGCAAAGATTCGGCAACTAAATAAGTGTAGTTTGATGCACTCTCCTCTATTGTCTTTGCTTGATGCATGTCAATCTTGCTTTTGTGTGTGTGTGTGTGTGTGTAAAAGAGATCCAAGTCAATATAAATCAGAGTTTTCTGCACTCTTAACATCTTCACATTTTTAACGCTTTATGCTTTTATTTAAAAAGTGTGGCCATGAGCCGTATGGCCGTTCCATGCCAATTGCTCTGCTATTGTGTAAATTAAACTGAGCAAGGATTTTTTTTCCAAAATACATAGATATCAATGTGCCACATCTAACAGCGTCTACTTTTCATTTGATAATATATATAGTGGCTTATCACTTGATTAATTTGTAAAGAAAAATAACTTTTCCTTTTGTATACATACAATGAGCAATGAATGTGTCATTACACTGAATAGTAACCTGGTCGAATCGACTATGGGTGTGGTCGAATTGACTATGACCATGGCCGAATCGACTCAGGGCTGTGGTTGAATCGACTCTAGGGTGACCACTAGGTCGAATTGGTAAATGATCGAATCGACCGGCAGCCATCTAAAAGGGGAGGGAGACCTGAGGCGTCACAAAAGTCACAACCCAGAGAGATACGTCGCAGCACCGCCAATGGATTGCCGTCTCTTTGTCTTAAGTTTGCCCTGTTATGCAGTGGTAGTATCAGTGACTGCAGCCAGCCAGCAAGCTGTCGCTTTAATAAACAATCGACGGCTACGTTCTTTTCGTATCGTATGCGCGAGCGTGTGACCTGTTGTAGGTGACCCAATTACAACTGCATATAGCGATATTTATGTATTAATAAACTACACGTTATTTTCATATTTATGCACCCACCTCGATTTTATTATCTGAGATAAATATAAAACAAATGTTCGACATTGCGTATATTCATTTCACAAGAAAACAAACCTTCTTTTAGGAATAGTGGGAGGTTCTGTATCAAGCAGCATCTTGTTTCCATTTGATTCTGCGCAATTCTGCGCAGACACAGTAGGTTGCATATTACATCTGCAAAAGGATTTGCAAAGGATATCACCACTACACGGTTCTTTCCTTCTCACGCTCATGTTGTCTGCCATGTTTTCGGAAATACCAATGAGACTTATGTCCCCTTAGATCACGTGTAGGGCACGATCAGGTGATCCTCTCGAGGTACGCAAAAGGGTAAATTTATGTGAATAAAATATATTCTCATTAATTTTCTTACCTGATCAATAGAAATTGAATCTTAAGTGAATTTTAGTTATCTATTCACTTCTGCCTAATTGACTATCCATTTTGCAATTATAATACGTTTCTTGCAGCTTCGTCGTACTGTGTCGGCCCTTACTACCCGATATGCAAATCAATACAAATGCGGGTAAAGCATCTTGAGATTGGACTTCGAAATTTGCCTTTTCAGTTTGTACTCTGTACCTTCAAACTACAAACAAGAGATGGCTAAGAAAACATTATTGGTGGCCAAGGGATGTAAGCCGGACTAGCTATTTACGTTGAAGGATAAGAAAACTTAAAATGATATAGATCATAAAGGAGAACGCTATAATTAACAGGCCTTATATATAGGTATTCGCGTTGATCGTCATACATACTTTAATAATAATAATAAAAAAAGCATACGAGCGTTGACATTGTAGGTGTGTTTTTATCCTCCACCTAGATCTTGAATGGGGCTAGTATATCTCCACAGTTTCGTGTTTGCTTATACAAGTGCTATAGGCACCTCCATCGATCGATCGGGGCTGATGCTGATGATCGAGATATACAATTATACAGAAGAGTGTTGGGAGTGGAAGAAGTTATAAGAATTAACGGGAGAGATATATAAGGTCATATCTATTTTGCAGAGATTATCTAGGATTTGCAACAACAACAACAACAAAATTAAAAACAAAAAAACCCCGAAAAACTATAGGTATGTGTGTACGTGTGTGTGTGTGTGTGTGTGCCAGTTTCTTGTTTTGTTGTTATTTATTTTTCAAAATGCGACCATGACTAAACAGCAGGCTGACCGAGCGAAGGTGTGTATAGTTTTGAAAGACTTTGGAAACTTAGCTGCTCGTACGTTTTCTTTCCATAATCTGTGCGCTGTGACCCAGTTCCGCCTTCTATAATAATACCATATAATTATAAGCCTTAAACAATTAATCTTTCAATGTCTTTCTTTATAACATCGTCCGGGTGACCAAAGATTGATTGATTCGATCGGATCAATTGATTTGATCTGATCAGTGCTAGGAAATTAACATCGACAGTGAAGACTGCGTGACCCCCACCCCACCCCACCCACGTCACACTCAAACTGTTGTTTGTAAAATTAGTTTCATTAGAAACTGATTGACGACAAGACTGATCTTGCTGTTACTGACTTGTCCAAAGAATTTTTTGGTCATATAGGCCTAAAAGTTTCCTCGTTCTCTTTACACAAAAACTTTCTCTGTTCGCTGTTTAGTTGGTGCGTGTCACTCTACATCAGTTTGACTTTTCATACACTCATCATTCGCTCGTACAGCCTCTATAAACTTTCCATTCTTATTCCGCTGTTTCTGGTTCTGGTTCTGGTCCTCGATACCTCTCCGACATTATTCCCATCCAGACTGTCCACGACTGGTCCATTCATCTTCTGACACCAGGCTTAATTTCTTTGAGTCACACTAAGACAAAGACCTATGGATGAGGTCTTTTGGTATCGTCCCCTCAGTTTAGAACCCATCAGCCTACATCACCTGATTCTTTGACTACTTTTTTTTCTTTTTTTCCCCCCTCCAAAATCAGCGACTTGACCCTTTTATGTCCAGACCTTCCGGTGCCATAATGTGTGTCTGTTTAGTTACTCTGTGGGTCTGTCTGTTGTATGGTTACATGTGTGTACGGATAGTGTGTAAGTTTGTTTAGAATTGGTCTGTTGGTAGTTGTCTTAGTTGAGAAGTGCTCTGAGGAAATTATAGCAAAAGCGCTCTTTAAACGATTATTATTAAGGGCAGTAACAAAGACTTTTGGAGGGTGCCAAGAAATTGTTACCTCCCTTTAACTGATGTTTTGCGCTAGAAGACGCCGCTGAACGGACGAGGCTCAAAGCTGCAATTCTCTTTACAGCGCCAGTAATGAAATGATCTAAACGTCATGAACCGTTACTACTAATAAAATTAGATAAAGTAATGGATACGATAAAGATTTAAGAATTATTTCCAAGAATATCATTGTCAATGGGAGGGAAGAATTGAGATAAGGTCCGTTGATCAGCAAGTTCTCTGCATTTTAAACACAAAACATAGTTTTTATTACATCTGCACATACACAGAAACACATGCAACCGTTCATCTATATAGCATATCTCTTGTTTACTTGTTATCTTTCCATAGGCTCTCTTACACGACGCTCACACACACGCACATGAGCAAAAACGAGCTCTTGAGGCTGAGGGCCTCGTAATATTCTCCATCCCAGAGCATTCTCGTCGTGTCTGCTTTATTATCACCGTGGTCATCAGCATATGAGAATGTGTCATAAGCAGTTAGAAAAGAGTAGGAGCTTAAGGCTTAGCGTTTACGATTTTTTTTATTCGTTAGATGAGTGTAAAATAGTCTTTTGCCATATGACTGTATCATTGTATGTTGGCAGATGACTGTACAATAGTCATTTATCGGATGACTTGCAATAGTCTTTTGTCGGATGACTGTTCAATAGTCGTTTTTCAGATAACTATTCAATAGTCGTTTGTTAGAAGGTTGTACAATGTTCGCTTGTCACATGGCTGTACACTAGTCGTTTGTCAGATGACTGTAAAATCGTCGTTTAAAGTCACAGTGTGACAGTGGTTTGTGGTTTCTTAATTTGCTGTCGTCTACCCGTCTGCAGTTGATCTGTTTTTTTTTCTTTTTCCAGACGAGTGAGTCAGAAGGAGGAAGAAGCGTATAAAAACAATTTTTAGGTATTTTTTCTCATTTTTGCAACCTACGCTCATTTCCCCACCATTTATTTTCCTTTTTTGTTTTCAGTCGTGGTAGTTGCTTTAAGTCTTCAAGCAGCACTCTAAGCTGCCACTCTCCTGTTCCAGTCCTGCCTGTAAGTCTGTGACATACTTCTGTCAGCATTTCTGCCAACCCTGCCGCGTGCCTTTCTTCCCTTCTCACCCCCTACCCCTAAAAAAATGTCACCCACACCCTAACCCTTCCTCCACCCATTATCCCTCCATACGACATCTCTTTTCCCGTCGTTCGCGGCGCGCCCAGTCCTGGCACTGGCTGCAGCCAGGCGTTCTGGTTGTCCCTAATTTTGAAAACTTGTCTCTGGAATTCGCCAGCCTCAGCGTCTTGCCCCCAATAACGGGAGACCTACCCTTTCCTTGCGGAAATGCTTGCAATGACGTAATTCAAAACCGTCAAGAAAGGAATGTCAACGCGCGCGGGAACCATTTCAGTGTTGGGGAGGGGGTTGGGTTTGATGAGGGGAGAGAAGGGTAAAAATGTTACGAGACAAAGCCGCGAGAGAGAAAGAAAGAAGAAAAACGGCAGTTAAGAAGAAGAATACGAGCAACAACAAAAAACGCTGCAAGAATGAAAAAGTTACAAATTTTCAGTACAAAAGTCACAGCAAGAAAGGAAGGGTCTAGAGGTTTGCAAGCTGACAGTGCACGCAACATGGTGAAGAGCTGTAGCAGACGACACTACGTCTATCACTGACGACAATGAAGACAATGTGTACGTGCGAAACGTGAGTGGACCCCCTCAGTAGTGCATGGGGTAAAGGTACGCTCGGTACTTTCACGATAAGAACATCAACATCTGCACGATTAGTAACGGTTGCAGCACCCGCAGCACGGGGTGTTTAGATGATGCAAAAGGGAAGGGGGAGCGAATAGGGCGAATGGTATACTGTTCAGGACGGGAAAAAGAAATAATTTAGTCCTGGTGACGGCTGCCTCCAAGATATATCAGATAGAAGGCTAGGATTGCAGCCCGTGCTGCGGTGGGCTGGTTCCCACAGAGCTGTCTTTCTTTAGGGACTCTTGTCCTCAGTCCTCCCTTGTGTCTCATTTCTTTCTTTCTTTCGTTGTTTCTCTTTGTTTCTATACCCCATCCATACCCTTCCCCTTTTCTCTTTTATCCACGACTCTCCCCCTTCCTCCCTCCCGACCTCGATGCATGTCTTTGCAGGAACGGGTGCGCGCACGCGCGTGTGTGTGAAAGTGTGAGAAAGAAGAAATAACAACAGTTTTTCCCCTTCTCCAACCCTGCTCTCTTCACACTGGGTCATATTTCCTGTGTACTAAACTAATATCATAATCATTTCTATTCTATTTTTGCTTAGTGTTCAAGACAAGGAGGGATGAGGAAGGAGGAGGAGGGGGGAATGCGAGATAAATTTTTCAGCGAGCGTCAGCAGACTGCTGATTTCACAGATGTTTGCTCAATGGCGATCATCAAGTGATGACGGATTTTGAAAGATTTATTTCAGAGCTGTGTCGTCGAGCATCTGGTGTCAGTTTTTACGCACGGTAGTCTTAGCACAAATCAAGAGAATCACGAATAATCCTCATATGACAACTTGTAGTCTCCCTTTATCCCACCGAGTAGGTAGTTATGAAGCGAGGGCAAGTCTTTACCCATGGCAACATGGGGAACTCAAAGAAAAGCGTCTTGTTTCCAAAATTAGAATGTGGTGTCCACACCCTGAAGATGTTGTTTTGGCCATAGAGGCGTAGTTATAAAACGGTGGTAAAGATGCCCTGGGGTAAAATAACATGAAATAGTGCTGAGGAGATTTGGACGTCGCTTTTGAATTTCGGAAACAAGACTCTTGAGTTCCCCATTTTGCTGTGGGGGAAACGACTTACTCTGGCTTCATAGCTACGGCACCTGCAAAGCTAAGGTAGCATAAGCGTGTCATAACTACAAAAACGCGTTGAATACCGTAGTAACCTGCGCGTGCTGATAGTTCTCTATAGGGAATTCTTAACCAGATATACACATTGTTAAATATGTGACTAATATGTAACTAGAGCAACCTTCTATATAGCATGCACGCCCTTTTTCGCGAGACAGCCACATTTTCTAAAATAATTCTCCTTACCATCGTTCACTATCCTAGTAAAAATCACATCGCTTGGAGTAATAAAAATATAGATAAGTTATTTCGATATAACTACACGTTAAAGGCTTCATTGTGTCGCCATATAATGTAAGGTTTATCTGCATATGGGTTTGTTCAAAGACATCTTTTTCTTTGTAGCAGGTGGGGATGTTTTTGGAAGTTAGCATTGCCCAATAGTCTTTTTAAGGGGGAACTAATTTAAAAATGTGTTTCCAAAGAAAGATTCAAGAGTCTTTATGCTTAACCTGTGGTCCTTTAGGTTATTCTCAAAACTTGTCAAAAGCATTATAAGGCAGTCGAGCTTAGTAAATAGTTTTTTGGTTGTCCAGGCTATAATAATTATTAGTTTCATTGACAATGATTAGGACAGGACAACATGATGTACACCCTTTTATCATAATTCAACTCCTGTTTACATTCAAAATACATTTGAAACATACATCAAACAATCTAGTGTGGAAGCTCTAGGCGGAGAGATGAACACAGGGGTTGAAACGCAAATGACTTTAATAGATTTACCTCTAGAACCAACAAAAATTAATACCACCAGACTACAAACTACTTATCTACTTAAATTCTACTTATCTACCAAACATGTTCGAACTTCCCGTTCCGAAGACGCCAGTGGAGTAGGGCTGCGAGACGTCTAAATGACACTGAGATGCTCCCCACTCACTGACGAATGATCTGAAGTCGGTGTTTACAGACAGCGAGGTGAAGGCATCGGGATGATGTCACGCGGAAAAGTAAGGCTCTGGCTGAGTTGACAAGGTCTTCACGTGCCAGATGTTACGGTTCACAATGGGGTCATCGAAGGTAATATCGTCTGACGCAAGCAGGTGATCAGCATAGGACCTAGCAGTGATCGGGAAGGAGTCACACACAACGTTGTCAAATCAGAGCGGGGAAACACACGTCGACTCGCTTTCCAAAGCACGCAGGTGCAATCGAGGTCTTATGCAGTCCTGTCCTGGAGAAGAACCTGTAACAAGAGCCTTATCCGATGTGTTTAAATTACACTTGACCTTCACGAGATAGCTAAAGCATAAAGCATAAAGCATAAGGCTTTATAATGAGAAAGCCTTTTCAAAGGTGGATGTGAGAGGGTATTCCCTTACAGTTGACGCCAATTCTCTTCACATAAACTACGCATGTTCACTATTCTCATCTATAGGTAAAAATACAAAAAGATTTTACTTCGGCTACACAAGGTTATGGCCAACGTGATTCAGAGACCGCGACTGTGCAAGTCATACAAGCACCACGATCGACTTCTAAATGGTCGCCAGTACAAAGATTTACCTTTTCCCGCGTTAATTGAATTCCCTGGTCATTCTGACATCAGAAATATTTTTAAACAAACTTTTACCGGGGTGTGGGAGTAAAGTCCTTTCCTTCTTGTTTAGAACAGTATATAGCATGGTCCGTGACAATCTATTAATAAGTCACTCTTAGCAATTTTTGTCCCTTGAAGGACATCCAAGCGACTTGCAAACTTCCCTAGAAACGCTTATGGTCTACCAGGATGCAGTGCATTAGGACCAAGTTATATTTGCCAACTGCAACAGCTAAGTATGGATGAGGTAACATGACACAGCTGGCCATTCTAACGCTTTACACCATCTAAGGTGAGTTACCAAACACCATTGTATTCTAGAGCTGTTATCATTTATCAATTTTTTTTTTAAGCCGAACTTAACACATGGTGAGGAAGTGAAGAGAGTTGGCTGGTTGAGCACAACATCTCGAGGACGATTCAAGACGTATGCACGTTGGCACGTGCGGACAGGGGTGTGAGCGTATGGGGTGGGGGGTAGTGGGAAGTGCAGAGGAGGTGTGGGGCATGTGCACGAGTCGGGTGACAACAATACCCCGCGCAGCTGTCACGTGATGTACACAGCTTTCCGGATTGACGGCTTGCCATATACCGTCGGACTGGGTCATTGCACAGGGTGATTGTCAAGCTACCCTAAAGCTGGAATCGGTGTTCAAAAGAAAAGAGCGAGCAGAACTCGTTCTGCGAGAACGATCAGTAAGCAGTGAGAAGAGGGAGAGAGGGGAAAGTGTGGGGGGGGGGAGAAAACACACGGGCAGCCGCGCCATTTTGAGGTCGGGGTGAATTGAGGTCAGTGCCACGTGCAGGTTAAAGGTTAGGAGCGGAGGCTGATGGAAGGGTGTGGGGAGAATGGGGGAAAAAAGCGAGGCACCTTCAGATAGGGTGCCCCGCTTGTGAAGTGTTTGTGTTTACAGGCTGCAGACGCTGGGTCAGAATCTGCAGGATCATTGCCCTTCGCACCTAGAGAGCCAAATTTATCTGCATGCTATGCAGAAATGTCGCTGAAGTGATTTATTCTTTTACTACACATTTTTGTTACAAAAATAGCATTAAAAATAATGTTATGCATCAACGACTGTGAGACAGGTTCACCAACGGCATTTCAAGTAGTGAGTGCAAGCCTACACATTAACCATGGTTCTCATCTAGAACAAAAAATGCAAAGATATTTGCTAAGGTATGTCAGAAAGTCAGATTTCAGACTTGACAGAACACTACTTTTTTTTCATAACACATTCGTACTGTTGCCATAGTATGTAGACAAGTAGGCCAAGGGCAAAAGCCGTATAACTTCAAACATACGGTTTGAAATTGATTTGCTGTGAACGTAAAGTCAGCTATTTAAAAAAAAATATGCTCCTTCTCTCTTACACTTACATATGCAAACATGCACACACGCACATACGCACAAATAGAGAAAGAAGGTTGGGTGGCTGGGTGGGAAAAATGCAGAAGGACAGAGAGTGATTCTGACCTAGAATTAGTGAGCACATGTCCATCAAACTAAGAGACAGTTTCATCTTCCAGCCCCTTTGCAGGCAGTTCCTTGTACACGCGATTACAGGGAGCTGTCAGAAGCCTCCGCAGACTCGGAGACTGACAGTTCCTCAAGGCACCGTATGCCTGCTAGCGTTGTAACGCCGAAGCTGATTGGGTGAAAATGAAAAGAGTTGATATTAAAACTGGCACAGACTCCTACTAGGTTGTTGCTGGCAGTTCTGGTGGCAGGACTGCGGTAGACGCGGCAACAAAGCCAGCGCCTACACAACTTTACCAACGACCTAGGAAACCGTTGTTGCGGTAGAGATTGTCACAATCTCTACTGCAGCTCGGATCTTCCTAGACTTATTTAGACACTTAGTTTCCCCTCCGCCCCCCAACTTTAACAGACAAAACATCTGAAGGTTCTTTAGTCTCCACGCTCCCGGCCAAGTGTACCATCCGACCTGGATGGTTTAGTGGTCTGAGGAGCGAATCTGCAACATGGGAGGAACCTGGAGGGATTCAGCGCTTTTGCTGCTAGCCTTCGCCTCCGTTGTCTTGGCAGCACCGACCGAGGAGACTGCCGCAGAGGGTAAGACTACATCGTTTGCTTTTTGTGATGTGACTCACGTTTTTGCGAGCTTTGCGTCTGTTGTGCACATTTATGCAGACATAACAGTTACAAGTAGTTTTGTGACCTAAGTGGAAGAACTGTGTTTTGTCTAGAAATGTGTGTATTATTCTTCCTACACATTATCAATTCGACATAATGCGGGCATCTGATTCAGGGTGTTGCAGAACAAAGATCTCTTCAAAAAGACCAACATATTATAGTAACTCCATAGTCGTTTACGTTTTTTATTATTTGGTGTACACGTTGCAAATGTAAATTCTGATAGGCGAAACATCTGTTTCATCTATGTTCGCATAACCGGTTACTGAACATACGTAAAAACAGTGCAAAAATGAAAGTATTTTTGTTTGGAACCACAAAAAACATCTTTTTCTCTAATTTAGTGTGAGTCCAAAATTTGTTTTCGTCGTTTTTAATTATGATGATGGTGTTGCTACTGAAATTGAAACTGCTAATTTCTGTTGATTTGCTGTCGCGTGGTGACCTGGGGACATTCAGATAGCGATATTCTATGTAAACGTTGTTTACTGTGCGGGAGGATCCCATGTTCTACGTGGATCCTGCAGGTTTTCGTTTACTGACTTACTGGCAGAAGAGCTTTTCTGCACCACCAGAGCAGGGCGCTGTGACCTTTAACCTTCCGCCGTAGGCGTCTTAGTACATGATCAGAAATGTTTCGCAAATAGCATTAAGTACTTGCTACTACTAATAACAACAATCACTCATATCTAATTATTCAGAATATAAATCTTTGCCAAAACTGTCACGTGAAACATTCCTCAAACATTCTTAGAAGCTGTCATATTTGGGAATATTTGTAGAATTATTCCCTCCATGGATGTTTTGAAAGAAAAATATTTGATTTTACGTTCTTTACAAACTTAAAATCACGGAAAATAATTACTGCTTCTCATATCAACTCGTTCATACTTCAACGAGCATCTTTTATTGAACGGAAGGTGAACAGATAACTACTTCAGAATGATGGGAACACATTAAAACTGACTTCTTTTTTTCACGACAGTTGTTTGTGAAATATTTTCTGTCCACAATTTTCTTAGTCAAAGATTTACTGCTGAAGAAAGTCCCTATATAACACTGTCTGCGTTGTTTTTAAGTAAACTAACAAAGGAAAAAGTAAATTTGTGTTGTTGTCGGTGTTGACCAAAAGTACCAATTAACGATGCTGGATCCACCCAATTGTTTGGGGCACTTTATTTATTTCGCTATCATCTGTGGAAATGAGTTTTTACAAGAGCTTTTTAATGTAGCCAAAGTCTTACATGAGTTTTTTTAAGGCAGCTAACGTTTCTTTAGATATTGCTGTTAGACTTGACTAGTTATGTCTAGTAAGGAGTCGGGGAGTAGACTAGTCATCTCGGGGTCATATGGTAAATCTGTCGAAAACTATTTTCATTTTTAACTGATGTTTGATTGTGCTTTTCTTGGTGACCCTAAAAATTGCCCTTAGACTCCTCCATGTGTAAATAAACTTAAATCTCTGTTTACTGTCATCTAGTATATAGAGCATATTTTATACACAAGAAGAAATAACACACATCTACAACTCGAGCATTTTGAATGTTATGGAGTATAATGCATGGAGGGAATAGGTTCTCCTTAAAATTTCTGTCATCTTTAACAGCCTGTCGGGGGCTATGATGATGTAACTGTACAGCCATTTTCCTTACACTTGCAAACCAGAAACCAGTTCATACGCAAAGCATTTTATTTACTAACTTAGCCTCGAGGCAGTTTCAATGCACGTGCCTCTGCAGGTGTGTAGTTCGCCCACATATCTCAGAAGCGTCAAGAGCACATCCTGCAGGTGTGCCCAGAATTTAAAGACCTCTTGGGTGTAACCTGGCCTGATTAAGAGAAGCAAAGAGAAAAACTCTGAGGACCCTCGGAATCGCTAATGAGGACCACATCTTTCGTTACCGCTATGCCCTGACAATGTGACTTGCCTCGCAAAAATGGAACAAAGAAGAAGAAGCTCACGGACTTCTCATGCAGGGTGCCTGTTGGTCACCTTTTCAATCGGTAAACGCTGTATCTTGTACTTCACTAAGCTGAGCTGCCAGTATGTTTCCTATCCCATGACTCTTAAATAACAAGAGAAAAACAGATTCAGCATTAAACCCTCCCCCGGAAGACGTGAGCTCAAGTGCAAAGAAAACACGTGTTCATCAGGTTAATATGTCAAGAATGTTTTCAGGTAATGAATGTTGTCATCACAAGATGGCGTCTTCGCTTTAGAGGAAGGTACTTCCTATTGGATGCAGCGTTGGAAAATACATTATTATTAGACCTGCTCGCTGTACACGGCGAGGGATGCAGGAGTGGGTGATGTGTCAGCATCATGCTGATGTGCGTAAGGGAGCTTATCACTGCGGGTTCTTCTTGAACAATCAAGATTGTTCACAGGAAAGGTCAATGGTATGCCACTGTAAGTGATTTTCTGCGAGTCCCTCGCAAACAAACCACCGACTTCAGTTCTGCACAGGAGCAGAAGAAAGTTTTAAGTCAGGGCGCTTATAAAACGATATTTCGTGTTCACGTTATGTTCACGTGTGCTTAGATATTTAGCATCGTGGTCATGTTGCTATGACTGAGAAACCGACAGCAATCTTGCAAACTAGCAGACGGTTGAAATAATAAACATGATCCCGATGAACACATTCTGCTTAAAGTGACAATTCTTTTACTCTATTTCTGCAACGCAAGCACGCAACAAGAAAACATTTTTTATGTTCTGTCTCGGTCTGCCTGCTCGCTGAAAAATAAAACGCCTCTCAAAACAGATGGCACCGTTAAGGTGCCCTGGCAATAGCTTTCCCTGACGACTCCACACACATAGCCACAGCGTGCCGGGCCCGTTCAGAGCTTTCGTCTGGGAACTTGATGCGAGGAAGCCCCACTTCCCCAACCCTTCCCCTTCTTACCGCACCCCGCGGAATAGCTTATTTGCACGATGCAACGTGGCATGTAGGTCACCACTGTAAGTGGGACGTACCCCACCCACCCCCACATCTCGCTCTTTCGCTCTCTCGCTCTCTCGCTCTGGGTGCTTTTATCTCCTTTTACTCTCGGTGGCTTTGTGTCTCGTAGTTTCTGGGTATCGTGATCAAGGAAACTGCATTCTTTGCAAGATTCTAGATAAAATGGAAAAAATGTATCAACAAAAAACGCCTTGTGTCAGCCGGAATTTTGTTCATTTTGGTGTTTTGTCAAGGTAATGTTTATAAAAGCAGAGGGAAGGGTTGGGGGAAGAACAAGCGTAGGTTGTCAAAAACTGCCGCCACCACTAGTACCACTATTAATGCCACCACCATGATAGCCACACCATCACCCTTAACTACCACCGCCAACCACAACCACCACTTTCACTCCCTTCACCATTACCTTCACGCCTTCCACATTCACAACTATTCAACACAGTTCTCATAAACACCTGCTTCTTTCTATATTTCAGAGGGCAAGTCCTGTTTCTATAGAGGAGAACAGTATGTCGATGGTGTGTCATGGGTACCAGATGAGAAGAACCCCTGTTTCAAGTGTGTGTGCAAAAATGGCGAGCCTTTTTGTCAGTTTGAACAAGGATGTGAGACCGAATTTGGTAAGATTCCACCCGTTACCTCGACTTGGTGAAACATTTATTTCATAGCTATGACGCTGTGTTGTGTTTAGCTAGCTTTTGTCAGTGTCGTGTTTCGTGATCATTTTAACCATAATCGGTTAATAAAATATTGGTTTGTTTATATTTTTCATATCTTGTTTTAGTTGTTATTCTTAGTTTTATTTTTACAATAATAATGATAATCGTTATCAACATCGTCGTCTTCGTTATTATTATTAATGTCGTCGTGATCGCCGTCTAGTTGCTGATGATGACTTTGTCTTATTTCCTCTTATGTTTCTTGTGTACAGCATCTGCTGAGCTAAGGACAGCCGTAAGTACCCGTTTTATGTTCTGTATCTTTTCTTTCTTGCTGTACTTTCAGCCACTGTAACGCGGCAGAAAAACCGAAGGGATCTTACAGCTTCATGTTACTTATTATATATCAAACCAATAGATTACGTCCACGTAGATCAAGCCAGTAGATTAGGTACATATCTCGGTTGTAAAAAATCTCGCAAAAAGACACCTTGGATTTGTGTTTAACGTATCTTTTCATGACTGATACTGCTCCAGTTTAAATTGAGGGTTTTCTACAGACAAAATCTAGATCAGTCTTATGTGAACTCTCCTATTCTTAGCGTCAAGCAACTACAGGTGATTTGGCGAGTTCTTTTATCTGATTAGAAGTTAAGACATCTTGTAAGCCATTTCTCTTAGCTTGTGGGAATTGCTGGTTTCAGGCTCTTGCCGAGGCACTGGAATCTCTAAAGGTGAGTACTCTTCAATCGTCACCACAAATCATGAGAGTTAGCTTTCATAATCAAAAATCTTGTTTTTGATGGAAAATTAAACTTAAGTTAAAAAGAGTTTCGTGCTAGCACAAGAGTTAAAGGTGAGTATTGAGGTAAAAAAAAAACCGATGCTACAACGCCAACCCTCGTTCAAGGAAAGCGATGCTACGAATAAATCGGGATTATGGCTCTTTTTCGAACATGGATTGTGCTTTTGTTTAGAAAAGAATGAGTATATAACAAAGAAGGCATTAAATGCAACAGAACGATGTCAGAAACATAAATATTTGCTTAGTTGAACATAAGATTAGGGTAATGCTTGAAAATAAATATTTCTCTCGAAGAATGCAAGACATTAAAAGATATTAAAATATATGGCAGGGCCCCGGCGGGCAGGAGGGCGAGATGGGCTACAGAGGTCGCCAAGGTGACACTGTAAGTAACATATTTTATATATTTTATACATGCAGGACGACTTATCACTATCGGGATTTGCGGGAGTTTCTGCAATGCTAGTAATAAATTCTAACAGCAAATTCCCTGTTCATATATGTTTTCTGTAAGGTTGAAAATTAATTATCACTCATAACTCCAGTAAATCATAACTCCAGTAAATCAATCTCTAGCATGACTGACTGTATTTTAGGAATATCTTTGCTAGAGTTTCAGGAGTCATATATCTTGGGATCAGATTTACAAGGTATTTTTTTTAATTTACATCTTATCTAAGCGCTATTTAGAATGAAATTTTTGTATTGTTATACTTCTTCAGGGCGATATTGGACCCGATGGTATGAACGGAGTTCCAGGACCTCCGGGTTCTCCGGGAGTCAGTGATATGGTGAGTACTGTTCAGTGTAACTCTATGACAGTTGTAGATAACACTTCATGCCAATACAATTTTAAAGATAACTCCATCAAACGTTACATTGCACATTCTTCTAGTTTTTCAAATGCGCTGACTACTCGTCAGACAACTGTTAGTACTCTCTTTTCTATTACATGTCTGCTAGCATTGTTAGAAAATTGTGAATGGCTATGCTGAGGGAATTTTGACTCTAACTGTCTGACTGCAGAGCGCGGATCAGGCCTACCAGACATACTTCGCAAGAAACTTTGGTGGCAAGGCTGCGCCCGCTTATGGTCCTCAGTATCTTCAGGCCCAAGTGGTTGGTTGGAGATCTTTTCTTAGAAACATCTTTATGCTATTCATTATAATGTTGACTGGTTAAATGCGTGGATTTACGTATGTCAGCCATGCTTACGTGCCCATTATTGAATGTTTGAAGTCAAGACATAGCTTTGTTTCAAATTGTGTTTTGAATTTAGAGATAAAATTTAAATTTAATTTTTAATTTAAATAATAATAATAATATCTTGTGATGTCATTAAACGCAGAGAAGAAGAAAATTTTGTACAGCAATATCATACGTCAGACATGTATTTCCTTTAATTTCTTTTTTATATTTCAGCAAGTACATTTTATATAACTTCATTCTTGAATCTTTATAAGAGACCAGTACAAGATAGAAAAGAAATTCTGAAGTGGAGAGGTAGGGGTAGGAGGAAAAGAGAATAAGACACCTTTTGCACATGGTGACAGAGGTGGGACTGAAGGCTTATTCCGGAAACCGTCCACATGTTTTCCGCTGCATTCTAGCATTGTTTTTTGAAAAGGTTACTTAGTGAAGTTTACAGCCAGTAGCATGGGCGCACAGCGATGTCAGGACTGACTGAAAATCAACAGAAGGATTATAAAAAATTAAACTGATGGCCATGTTTCTTAATGATGATGATGGATGATGATGGATGATGATAGATGATGATGATGATGATGATGATGATGGGGGGGGGGAATTTATTACTGCTGTGTGCCTAAATAGTTTTTCTGCTCTGTTCCTTCAAGGGACCTATGGGACCTCGGGGAACAGCAGGCCCCCCTGGATCAGCTGTGAGTATAGTTTCTCTTTAGCCTCTAAACGCATTCACAGATTTGATAGCATCGAGATTTAAAATAACCAATACGCTAAAAAAAAATTCGTGCTACACTAAAATTAACTTTTAATGGTTGTCAAAATGAATTTATTGTCGTGTGCAGTAGAAAGTTTAGCTACAATATGACTCTCCAAGATGCTTTTAGCAAGGGAAAAAACAGAGATGTGCCATAAAATAAAAAATTAGAGTACATTGTGATTTTTTTATGTTTTAGACGTGCAACATATCATCCTTTTGTTCATAGGGACCTCAAGGTGTGGAGGGACCTCGCGGTGACCCTGGTGACTCCGGGCCACCTGTAAGTGGCTTTATCTTACTTTTTCTTATATTTTCTCAGTGTGTATTTCTCCTTTTTTCATTTTATTTTCCATTGTCAATCTAAATGCTAATGAAAAGATAGCTTCGTGATAATTTCATGATAATTCATAATAAAAAAGGGTAGTTTGAAGTTAAATGAACATTGTGTTGAATGACGAAAACGAGTCTGTTGTTTATTCATCGTACTTTAAGCCAGGAGGTGTGAACCCCATGTAATAACATATACATAGGACTGTGATTGATTGATTGATTGATTGATTGATTGATTGATTGATTGATTGATTGATTCAGGGTCCCCCTGGGTCACGTGGTGAGCCCGGTGCATCTGGCCCACCAGGTCCAGAGGTAAGTACGTTTAAATGTAATAGTTACAAGCTTTACTGACGCGTGGATCTCGGAGATTCTTTGTTTCTTTGTGTCTTTGTTTCTTTGTGTCTTTCTTTCTTTCTTTCTTTCTTTCTTTCTTTCTTTCTTTCTTTCTTTCTTTCTTTCTTTCTTTCTTTCTTTCTTTCTTTCTTTCTTTCTTTCTTTCTTTCTTTCTTTCTTAACAAAATGGCTGACAGAGCATAAATATTGATGAGAGTATTTTTGGTGACAGGGAGACGCTGGCCGGAATGGTGAACCAGGAGCGCAAGGCTCGCCAGGACCGAAGGTAGGACAGAAGGATATTGCTGGGCAGAGCTGCCTTGAGTCAGTCCCCTGCACACTCAGCACATGTTACTTTTAGCCAGTCCCTTGCAAACTCAGCACATGCTACCTTTAGTCAGTCCCTTGCAAACTCAGCACATGCTACCTTTAGTCAGTCCCAGAAGCTCAGTGAAAGAAGGAAGAAGAAGAACAAAACGGGAGGAAAACATAAGCGTGCGTGCCTGCGCTTTTGTGTATTTTTAAACAAAGGCTTTCCACTCGTATTTTATGCATTGAACATCACTTCAGCTTATTAATATCTTCACTGTTAAAATAAGTTTTCTTACCTTCCACACAGGGACCAGCTGGTGCCCCAGGAATGCCTGGCCTGCCAGGTCAGAAGGGTCATCAGGGCTTTGCTGGTTTTCCTGGAAAACGTGGAGAGCAAGGACCTGGTGGAGAAATAGTATGTACAAGTACAGACAGCTGTTTAAAAATAGTATAACGTTCCAGTTACCTTAGCTAAGAGCATCTACAGTAGAAGGCGCTGTTTTTTTTATAGATGATGACGAGGAAGTAATGGTCATAATACAGATGACTATTTTGTTTGTGACAGTAGCCAATAGAAACGAGCCTTTTCGTGATATTTTGAATACTGGTATCTTACAAATACATGTAAAGATCCTGGACAGAGGTCTTTAAATTGTTGTTCTATCATTACTATTATTTTTGGGGGGTGGTGGGGATCTTGTTCGAAAGGTTAGTGTGGCTAGTGAGCAAGTCAGTAAGCATTGACTGTTGAAATACACACTGCTATAGGGAGATACTGGACCCGCCGGACCAGCCGGCCCCGCCGGACCTCAGGGACCTCGTGGTGCACCTGGTGACCGTGGAGAAGATGGACCCTCAGGTCTTGATGTGAGTATTGACTCTTGTCAGGTCCCTTGTGGGTAGCTAGACACTTACTGCAAGGTCCCTCTGTGTTCATAGCTGTAACAGGGTTACAAAATGTTTTCCATTACAAGATCTTGAGCCAAGGCCAACAAATAAAATATCTCTACAATAAAAGATGTTAGCAGAAATTTCTTGCAAAGTGTTTCGCACTCTGCCATTTTTAAGTTTTGAAGGAAGTATACAATAAATTGTTTTTAGAAAGATTAAATTTTTTAGCACTTGTTTGTCTTGTAACAGGGCCTTCGTGGAGTAGATGGTCTGCCTGGACAACCCGGTCCACCTGGTCCTCTGGGTGGCCCAGGACCTCCCGGCATTCCTGGTCAGATAGGTCTCAAGGTGTGTCTATGAATTCCCATTAAAATTCCATGTTCCTATTATTCTCAGTAAGAAAGACATAAACTACAAGACATATGTAAACTTTCGGTGACCACAATCTGTTGTTTCCCAATAAATATTTCTTTGATCAGCAGAAAAAAGGAAGTTATCATTTTATATGTTAACTTGTTTTTAGCAAGTAAAAAAGTGATACAATGAGTAGTGTTTACCTGACGTTCATGAACTTTCTATATCATCAGGGAGAAGCTGGTGCTGCCGGCCCTAAGGGTAGCCAGGGTCCCCAGGGTGCTCGTGGTGAGAACGGCATGCCGGGTATCACGGGAGAGGTGGGCTTGCCAGGACCACCCGGTCTATCTGGCTCTCCTGGAGAGCAGGGAGCCACTGTAAGTGCTTTGTGTCCGATATTCTGTGTGATTTGATATAAAACATTATTGCCACTGCCATTTTTGACGTGTACTTTAGAGTATATAGGCGTGTATGTGTGATTGTTTGTCAGGGTGTTTGTGGGTTTTATGCATGCAGATTGTGTGTGCATGTGTGGGTGTTTATGTGTTGTATGTTAGTAGATTAGTGGGAGAAGGGTAAGGGTGTATGGTTGTCTGTGTGGGTGTGTTGTATTTTGGTAGATCTCTTTGGATTAGTTTCTGTCTGCATATTTGTGTGTAATATGATGGCAGATAGTGTATGTGTGTGATGCTTGTGATGCTAGGTGTTGGTGCTTGTCTTAATGTTAGGGTGTTGTATGTTGGTGGACTGTGCGTGTGAGGTGGGGGATGTTTGTGTGTTTGTGTGCTGTATGCTGGTGAGTGTGTGCTTGTAATGTTAATATGGGGTAGTTGTGTGGATGTCTGTGTGTGGGGGGGTGAGACTGCTGCCGTGAAAGCTATTTTTAGTTCTCTTTTGACATCGATGTGTAAGTTAGCAAGAAGGGACACTGCTGACACAACACCTTTGATGATTTCAGGGTGATCCAGGCCCTGTAGGTCAGCCCGGTTATCCCGGTGCTAGAGGAGAGCCTGGTCCCGTTGGAAGCCCAGGATCATCTGGACCCAAGGGGTCTTCGGTAGGTTTTCTGGAAATACCTTCACCTGATAGCGACGTATTTTTCTGGCGAGATGAACTTTAAACCTCGTTTCTGACCACCCGAGCTATGCAAATAACTTTTATTTTAACCTGCCTGAACCTTACAACAGCGAAAGAACTCTTGAAGTCTACCTATTTGTCTCCCCTTCTCTATGAACACATTACTCCGTCCTTTTCGTTTCAAAATCCGTCTTAGTCTGAGTTAGAATTGAAGCAAAAACGTATTATGAGTAATGAGAGATTTCATTTCATACTACCAGGGTATCCCTGGTCAAGACGGCTACAAAGGCACTGCCGGAGAGAAAGGACAGACTGGACCAGCCGGCGACCAGGGAAGTCCTGGTCCCCCAGGACCTCAAGGTCGCCGAGTAAGCAACTATTACCCAATCATATTACTATGCCACTATTTTTTTATATTGAAAACTACCTTCAAACTGCGCTACGTAACGACGTCAGTTTAGTGTCATTGAACAACTTTCATTATTTTACTCTTACATAAAAATTTCATTATTTTGGTGTTATATAACAACTTTCATTACGTCAGGGAGGACTTTAGTACCCTTATCTATAGCTAATTGATATAATGGGTGATAATGTTGATAAATAAGAGGTTAGTATAAAAACATTATCATCGGGGTAAAAAGATGAAGATTTTGGCAATATATATTTTGTGTCGTGACAGGGACAAGGCGGTGCTCCTGGATCCCAGGGTCCCCCCGGGTCTCAAGGAGAACGAGTAAGTGATGCATTTATACAAACCATTCTTCATCAGCCAGCTCTAAATATGCTCATCCTCTCTTCTCTTGTTTAAGCCAACACTGTATTAAGATGCAGTTGGGTCAAAGCAACAGCTTTTACTATTGACTTTTTATTGGTAAACATTTTATTCCATATCTGACCAGGTTACATCATTCAACCAGAATTTATCACACTGCTCTAATTGTTATTTCACTTATACAATTGAGGATTCATTACTGTATATTAACAAACAGAATAAACATCTAAAACAGCCTTCAGAGGAAAGTGTAGATTTTAACAGAGCTGTGTTTAATATTTTTAAAAAAGCAAAAGGAGTTCTATTGCAAAATGGTGTGAATACTCTATGTTCGAGATCTGTGTCAAGAGAAGGTAAACATATTTCTGCAGGGTCTGCCAGGAGAGCGAGGTATACCTGGTTCTGCAGGTGCACCTGGGCCAAAGGGAGAGGATGGTGAACCAGGTGCTCGAGGACCACGAGGAGAAGCTGGAGCCACGGTGGGTCAACCTGCCATTAGTTCTTTAGACTGCTGAGATATCTGATTCTACTTGAACTCAGTTTTTCCACGTTGAGATACCTGTGTAGATCTGCCTTTAGTTTTGATTTTCTAAAGTGCTTAAGTCCATCTACCTGTAGTTTTAATTTGCGTGATGAATGATATATCGTTATCTATGATGTAGAATATTACTGCATTTTTGGATTTGCGATTCTGGATACGAATATTCCGCGATAACATGCTGTATGACTGTGCTGGTCTTAATGGTATCTACTATGCACCTGTCTGACAGATGAATATTTCTTTTTGCAGGGCGAGACAGGAACTTCTGGACCACCAGGCCCTCCTGGAGAAGTAGTAAGTTCATTTTGTTTACCTACATTCATCATACCATTTATCATTCACTCTTTTACTGACGCTGTTAGTGTCAGTTTCCCTGAGACTATACTGACTAAATAAAAGTTCAGTTTAAGCCAGACTACAGTAAAAGCAGCTTCTGATCTTCTCTCTTATCAGGCTGGAATAACTGCCCCATTAATTAATTAGTTAAGATTAGTGAACAAAATCTTGATTGAGAGTTGTTGTAATGCCTCGGCTTTGTATGGAAAGCTTGCTTGCACATCAATATACAAAAACTGTAAAATATTTTAAAAACATGACTTGATGTTCTAGTGAACAACTAGGCAGAAAACTTATGAAAACTTGATGTAGAACTTCTGATGAAAACTGCTTTATTATTGACTTTTGTTATCAGCATCACGTTCTGCTTCATCAACAACGTCCCTTGCATCACTTTGGTGTCATTGGACGTGATACTCTTCTTCATTAATAATTAATTAATAATATTAATATGGTCATAAAATTCACATTTTTTATTTTCAGGGTCCACCAGGTCTACCAGGGCCCGACGGCAACAGCGGCAAGCCCGGAGAGCCGGTGCGTCCCTTTGTACCATGTTTTACTAGTCTGTCTCTGCGCAGTTTTAATAATGGTCTTCATTCTTCCAGATGAAATAATACACCGTATAGATACATATGCATTACTATAATACTAATTTACACATGTACATACGTATTTATATACCTTCCTCCGTATGTAAATAACAGAAGGAGTATTGCATATTGAAGAATTTACAGAAAGGGAGAGAGAGACAAGTTAATGTGCACAATTAAAGACAGACGGAAAGAATGCCACGTATTGTTCAAAAAAGAGAGGCTTTTTAAAATCACTGAAATCATTTATTACACTAAAATAATTAAGAACTAAATTGAAGTTAAGTTCTCTCTGTCTCTCACTCCTTTTCTAACTTGAATGATTTATAACAAATTATGAACTATTACACTCGCGGCTTCCATTTCAGAACAGTTTTTCTCTTAGTCTTCAAAATCGGCACCGATAGTACATACTGACGACGTAAGAAATGCGATGATTCCCTTCTTTTGCTCATCAGTATTTGGTACTCTGCAGGGTCCAAGCGGAACAAATGGCCGACCAGGTGAGATGGGACCACCAGGGCAGCCAGGACCTCAAGGAATTCAAGGACCACAGGGTGCATCTGGAGAGAGAGTTAGTGTTTTTTTTTCTCTCATTGACATTTACAGTGGTGGACAATAGTTAAGGTCGTTTTGACG
Source organism: Marisa cornuarietis (assembly GCA_004794655.1). Lineage (NCBI taxonomy): Eukaryota > Metazoa > Mollusca > Gastropoda > Architaenioglossa > Ampullariidae > Marisa > Marisa cornuarietis. The sequence continues at coordinate 213,316 of SMMW01000593.1, read as the reverse complement.
AGGGGTCTTAACTTTCGAATTTTATTGGATAATAGTAAACTAGGCTCTCCATACCAGACTTACAAGGAGTTACTGTTTGAATCTCCTCTTGTCTGCATATCATTTTTATGCTTGTTTCCTTTCTCTATCTTGCAACTGCAGGTCAAGATCAGGTTCAAAACACCTGCACTTTAAAAGCTCCTGTTTACTGTGTATTGTGTAAAGTAGTTCCTTTGTACTGAAACAGCTCCTCTGTATGCTGATAGTGTGTCTGTGCTAAAACAGTGTTCTGCATTCGTAGGGACCCCAAGGGAAAGATGGAACTCCTGGAACAACAGGCCCACGGGGCCCTCCTGGTGACGTTGGATCTACTGGTGAGCCAGGTCCACCTGGTCAACGTGGCCCAGAGGTAAGAGAACGATTCCCTCTGTCCTACTTTGAGAATGAGAAGACTCACGTAAACTATGGACATACATACGAAAGCACACACACACACACACACACACAGACACACACACATTTTTCTTAGTTTTTTGCTTGTATTCATATTCAAGCCAACAAATAGATAAAGCTTGTTTGCCAAAGCTTAAGTTTTGTGGAATTGTACTGATAGCAAGCATTATATAGGATGTCACGTTTCATTTAAAAACCGTTTTAAATCTCATTTCAGGGTGAAGCAGGCCCCAGAGGACCGCAAGGTTCATCTGGACCCCCCGGACCTCAGGTAAGGCAAACATTAACGTTTGAGCCTAAAAGAGAGCCTACTTTATCCATAGGAGGATTACATAGCAGTTTCTAACCAAAGTATTATTAAATAAATCCGAATATTTAGACTAAATAGCTCTCAACGTCACAGTAATCTAAAATGTGCTCTATTTTGCTTTTCATCTGTTAGAACTGCCAGGTTTTTTTAATAAATAGAAATATAAATGGTGGTTGTTTTTATATTTTATTGTGTGAAAAATGCATCGCTGTTTGAAAGGCTCAGTTTGCGGATATTTGTCGTTTAAAACCTCCTTTTCTATGAAGAATTTTGCATGAAGAATTTATCTTCAATTTATCTTCAAGTTTACATGAAATGTGTTCAGGGCCCAATAGGTCTACCCGGAGCACAAGGAGAAGCTGGGCGCGACGGAGAGGCTGGTCCACCTGGCGAAGCTGGTGTTTCTGGTGCCCCTGGATACCGAGTAAGTTCTACCTTAAGCCGAAATACTGTTTCCACTGGGTTATTGCAAGCAAATCACACAATGCCCCGTACTAGTTTATAAACAAATTTTAAATTGCTGCTCTACTGTTGGCAAGTATTTTATTTTAACCCAATAAATTATTTCCAGTTGCAAATAAGTCAATCACTATCAAGTATATATTATATTTACGAAGGCAGTGTTAAAACTGTTGGTGTAAAGGAACGTATTCTATAACTAAGCAGGCGGTTTAAAAGTATCTCTTTTTACAGGATAGAGCATAATAGTTGCTGTAAAAAAATTAACTATACTAGCATAATCACTATAGTGAGATTTTAAGCTGTTTTAAGAGATGGGTGAGCACACTGTCAAAGTCTTCTGGTGAGAAAAGCTTAAGCAATGTGACGCATGGGTAACTTGCAGGGAGAACGTGGTCTGCCCGGCGATCGTGGCCCTCCAGGACCTGAAGGTGAGCCTGGTCTGACTGGATCAGGGGGCCCCGCTGGACCAGATGGCCCAAGAGTAAGGCAACAAAGTGGTTTGCTGTTTCTCTTTCTTTTTTTTTACGGAGACCCAAGACCATCGGAAATATTTAGGGATTTTTTTAAAGGAAGTAACTTTGTAAGATCTTTCTTTCTCTGTTTTCTTGAGATTTATTTATATTAGAATTAAATGACGATTCCTGAAAATGAATGAAGCAGCTGTGAAACTAACAGACTTTTAGGATATGAAATGAAAATGAAAATATACAGTCTCCTCCCACATTCATTTATGCAGCAATCTGGAGTCTCTGTTGAAATAAGAACTAGTTTGAGCATGCTAATTAGTTTTTATTTGAATTATCTAACCTTATTGATCACAGATCAAAGTATAATTCGTTGATTTCAGGGATCCCCTGGCGAGATTGGTATTCAAGGAGAGCCTGGACCTCAAGGACCTATCGTAAGTGTTTTCAAGTTAACAAGTAACACAGAAAATCAAAGGTGGTTTTGCTGAAAGTCTTTTTAACCTTCATGGACATTGTCCTACATGGACAGTATATTCTAAGTACTTATGCTAAGATTTTGATGTTATCGTAGTAATGAGAAGAGTAACACCAGCTAGTCTGTGCATGTCTATGCTATCTTGACTCCTTAACTTTTGGTATTCCTTGTCCACATTTTTTTTATTCCTTCTTTAGCTGTTTACCGCCATTTTCTTTCTTCTCCTTTCACCAGTTAGCCAGATAAGCGAGATTATATTTCATCAGAATAATATCTGCACAGCCTCTATGCCAAAAAGAGTTGATGACACAAAGATAGTAACTCGATTTTGATAATACATACGGAAACTACAAACCAACCAGAAGTATAAAAAAGTAACCAAAAAAGTTGGGAGTTATTCACATTCAAACATCTATGACTCTTTCAGCCCACCACATAAGGAGTTAATATATTCTTCCACTGCAGCAGCAGATAATGATAGATAGAGCTAAAGAAAAGGATGAAACAGCCTATCACTTTGAAAACATATGATGATGCTTTTGTCATGTCGGTCTCAGGGACCCCCTGGAGAACGCGGACCTCCAGGCCCACCAGGTGACAAAGGAGAAGCTGTGAGTAACACCTAGAAAACTCAGTGTCAGGGACTCCTGGGCCACTACCTCACACAGAAAAAAAGCATGCATGCAAACACTCAAACTTACCACATACACACACGTGCGTTAACACACACACACACACACACACACACACACACACACACACACACACACACACACACGGGCATGTGACATTTTAAAAGATCACTACTTAATCTATTTTAAAGATAAGAGAGCAATTATGAAGGTCGCAAAACTATTTTTCACTGTCCCTGCAAAAGGATCTTCCTTTGAATTTGTATTTTTGTGTTTTGGTTGGTGTGTCCCTTATTATTTCCTTCAAAATTTCTAAAGAGCTCGAAATATAAGGATGAATTAGTTACACATTTATTGTGCATTGTAGATTGGAAGTTAGCACATAAATTGACCATTACCCTTCGCAACAGGGAGAAGGAGGACCGACCGGACCAGATGGTCTATCCGGTAGGCCAGGTCGACCCGGACCACGTGGTCAACCCGGTCCTGAGGGCTTAGCAGGCCCACCTGCAGCAAAAGGCTTCCCTGGAGATGCAGGTCTGAGAGGACAGTCTGGCCCATCTGGATCACCCGGCCCAAGAGGCGAAGCTGGACCTGAAGGAGAACAGGGCTACCCAGGCTTACCTGTGAGCTTGTCCATTCATCTGTCTCTTTGTCTGCCTTTCTGTTCATCCTTCTTCACTTGTCTTCTTGTCGTTAGTTTTCGTGTCGTCTGTTTTCTAATGATGGAATATGCGAGAGTTTGTGTGTGTGTGTGTGTGTGTGTGTGTGTGTGTGTGTGTGTGTGTGTGTGTGTTATATCTCTCTCTAGAGAGAGAGACACAACCTATATATAGAGAGAAAGTTTACTGTATTGCCTTTGTTATTTTGACCCTGCTTTGAATTCTCTGTTATATTGAACTATTTTCAATTTCATTATTCTGATTAATGTATTTTATATATAAAAACGAGCCCCTCAACTGTTTTCATTGTTTGTTTTGCTATAAGAGTTTTTAAAATGTTAATGACGACGCGCGGAAAGCATCTTTATAATCTCGTTCTTCATCTCTAGGGCCAACCTGGATCCCCAGGTCCTAAGGGTCAGACTGGTCAGGCAGGCGCAAAGGTATACTAAATGCAGAGGTGCTATAAGATTGGTGTGTAACGAAAAAAAAAAGATTTTTTAATGGCGACAGTACACAGTACTGCTCTTATACAGATTAAAACTGATGTTTATTGTGGTTTTCAGTTTCTTGTACATGTTATAATTAAATTAATGGATGTAAGACTCGCCTCTTCAAATGGCTTCTGCGACTCAGCTAAATAATGTCCTTAGCTATATGAAATTAGTGAGCTTTTTAAAGTCTCATAAATGTGACTTAAAGGTAACTGTTATTTATTTAATAATTTTCCGAAGGAATTGAATTGACGAGCTCTTAGGCAATTCTACTTCATCCCTTTTATTCCTTCTCATATGTTCCACTACATTCAAAAATCGTCTGCTAATTCTAAACAAAAGAATATTTAATCCATGGATATGACTGGAACAGTCGTTGTTAACATCATTACAAGGAAACAATAAAAAGTTTTTTAAGGTATCTGCTGCTTGGAAGACCGTGTTTTGGAAGACACTTATAAAATCTTTCTAATGACTTAGAAGCCCAATTTAAATACAACCACTCGTATAGTTAAAATCTCGCGCAAAATACTTAGGGTATGTTTTACTGTTTTTCATTAATTTCCTGAGTTTCTTTCACGGGAATATTGACTATTACAGGGAGAGGCTGGAGAAGCAGGTTCTCCAGGAGAGCCAGGACGTGCCGGCCCCACCGTAAGTTTTGACGCTACTAGAAAAATCTACACCTAAATATTCTTTAACGAACTGCTACTCGTCCTTTACCCTTACGTGTGCTTGACCTAACACATACCCTTCATCTAAACCCGACTTTCCTCACAGTCCTCTATGTTCCTCGTGTTTATAACAATGCAAGTGGATTGCTGGATCAACATCTTTGTTAATTAAAATAAATTAAAAAAAATAAGTACTCTAACAATACGTTTAATGCGACTTTTGATTTACTATTACAAGTCGTCTAGCTAATATTTCTTTACCAGAAGAGAACTGCTTGTCTTGTAAACGTAGTCCCAGTTTGTTTTTATTTAATACGATTTTGATTATGACCTTCCGTCAGAATCAAGGAAGTGTTAATATTACATAAGTTTCCAGCTTGTTTCTGAGTTCTACATCGTTTAAAGTCACTTTAACTAAGACTGGCTTCGCCAGGGACTTCCTGGAATCCCTGGACGCAGAGGAGCATCTGGAGACCGCGGTATTCAAGGTGTCCCAGGTGAGACAGGTACTCAAGGTCGGCCTGGTCTTCAAGGCCCGACAGGCAGCGTTGGCGAACCTGGACCTTCTGGTGCCGCAGGACCTGCAGGAATTAAGGTAGTCATTTATCATTTAATAGTTTCATTAATTGTTCTTTATCCAATCGTTTTTCTTTATCTGTCAGTTTCGAAAGTACCAGAACTATCTATTTATATAATGCTGTTAAGAATGACATCGTGACACAAAACTATGGTTTCATACAAAATCTGAAATTTACCAGGGATCCATGGGTGAGACAGGTCGACAGGGACGTCCTGGTCCATCTGGAGCCCCAGGTGTGCCTGGTGTACCTGGCAACAAGGGCAGTCGTGGAGAAGACGGAATACCTGTGAGTTTATTTAAAACAAAATTAGAATGTTTTGACTTTGTCAGCACTCGTCACGATCTTTTAAAAGATTCTGCTTGTCTTTTGACACTTAAACAACATAGCTATAGTTTACATGCTCCAGAGTGTGTTATCTACAATGTTAACAAAAACAGGTAAAAGGATATGATATATAATGAATAGAAAGAAAATACAAACGAACAGATTCACGGAAATAAGAAGAGAACGTCATTACATCACAGCAGAAGCAGAAGTATCATCGATTTTTTTCCCCACTAGGGATCAACTGGCCCGAATGGCCCACCCGGACCACAGGGTCAGCGCGGAGAGCCAGGAATACCCGGAGTGCCTGGAGAAACAGGACCACAAGGGTCTGTTGGTCCTTCTGGTCGTCGCGGGTCAGCCGGTCGACGAGGCAGCGATGGATTACCTGGTCCTCAGGGTGAGGCAGGAATACCTGGTCCAAACGGCATCCCTGGTGCTCCAGGAAGCCCAGTAAGTTCATGAAAGAAAGAAAGAAAGAAAGAAAGAAAGAAAGAAAGAAAGAAAGAAAGAAAGAAAGAAAGAAAGAAAGAAAGAAAGAAAGAAAGAAAGAAAATGTGTTAGAGAATAAGAAAATTCGGACTTGCAAGTGTGAATGTTTGTTTCAAACCTGTTTCGATCTGCTGTATGAAATAACTGTTAAGAGCTGAATGTTATAGCTCAGTTCCTATCCAAAGTAGAGTTGTAATATTTATTATAAAAGGATTTCGGTGAGCATGTGAATTCTACAGTTCTACAATGTTCGTGTCATCGATCTCCAAAATCTCGGTAGAACGTTAAGTCCTCTTTGATAATATCTTCTTTCAAAATGTGGAAAAAAGGCACTGCAGTATTTACTGTAGTAGCATTAGTAGTGGTGGCTGGTACATCGTTTAAGATGATTGCAGGTGGCTAAAAAGGGTGCTTCCTGTAGTGATAAAGAGCAGGAGAGTAGGAAAATGAATTTGACGGATTTATTATTCTACAGATGTGTTTTCTAAGCTTTGATTAATAAAGTTTTTTTTCGAGAGGATGGTAACGAACTAGTTTTGGTTTACTTTCCAGGGCGCACGAGGCAACAATGGAGCACCAGGACCTCAAGGCGCTGAGGGCGAACCAGGTATTCCTGGAGAGCTAGGTTTGGCTGGAGCTCCTGGTCTTCCTGGACTGCAAGGGGCTGCTGGTCCTGCAGGGCCCGTTGGACCCGCCGGTGAGCGTGGACCTAGGGTGAGTTGAAGGATCCATCTTTGTCATTAACAAAGCTGAATGATACTAATAGCAACTATTTTGCTAATACCAAAACATAAACTAGTGTGTGTGGGGTAGATAAAGATCTATTTACTGTTTTTGATGTTACACATTTGTTTGGCTGACGATTGAATGTTTTGCTGTTCATGTGTCTCATATAATAACTGATACAAAATGGATGTATTATTTTTACTACCAGCAACTGAAATGCAGTCTAATGGAGACTATGAGAAGAGTCCCTATTTAATTGCCTATATATCTATACATAGAGAGAGTTCTTTCTTCTTTTATCACATGTTCCTTTATTATGACACGTCATACCCGTCACTTTAATGCCGATGTAATAGCTTTATACTAAACATGATCTGTTTTTCATGACCAGGGTGAGGTCGGCCCAGATGGCCCACGAGGACCTGCAGGCGGAAGGGGAGGCCCTGTAAGTATTGATATCATTAACGATTTGACCATGGGATATGGGAATGACTTATTTATACTTTTAAAACTTAACATTTTCAGGCACACAGATAAAACGAAATCTACATGATATTGTATTCATATCTACAGGTATAATTTCTTTTTCTTTTGCCTACTCATCCTTTCCGACGCATATGTCGTTTACAAGCGCATTCCACTAGTCCCAGCCTTGTGCTTTTCATCCACGTAAATTAAAGAAGAATAACTCACGTGATCGGCGTTAGTCTGTTAATGTGTATCGCGTCGTTTTCATAAGACATTCAGTGGCTATATAGCTAATGAGTAATGTTTATTAAGATAATTCAAAATCTGAAATAACAGGAGTGGTGTTCTGCCGAGAGATTAAACTTAAAACAAATATTGACAAGAAGTGTTAAAGCACGGTGCATTTGTTGTTGTATACAGTGAAGTACAGTGATTTCAGTATAGTAAAATGCAGCTGTTTTTCAGGGACCACAAGGACCTATTGGCGAACCAGGAGCCAGAGGTGAGGACGGTGAACAAGGTGATAAGGGTGACCCAGGCTATGGAGGCTTGCCTGGTCTGCCTGGACCAGAGGTGAATATTTCCATTAGCTTCTAATGTGCAGTTTGCTTTTTTAATCTTCAAAAGCCAGTCACAGCAAGAGATTAAATAAATTTCAGTCATTTGACGTTTAGACTGGAAATTTAAGCAATATATTGCACGACACCCGAATAACTCCTGGCTGAAGTCTATGTCAACCCTCTAGAATGCTGGTAACAAAACTTTACTGTCTTCTTTGAAAGCAGTAATTGAGAGTTCAGAATGAGAAAGAAGAAAGTAATGGCCTGGCGAACTGAAAGGGATGATTACCGAAAGTTTTGGAAAGTGCTTATTTTTGTGTGAATAGTCCACAAATACCTTCATAACTACAACGGCAAGTCTCCTAAACTGATGAATGAAATCTTTTCCAGGGCCCACTCGGTGAACCTGGACGTCAGGGACCACGTGGTCCACCAGGAAGCCAGGTATGGACAACTGCTCATCTGTTTTTAATTACCTATGAGCATTGTTTTATTTTGTTCCTTTTAGGTTTTTTGGGGGGATTCTGTTTCGTTGGCGGGTACATTTTCCAACGCTTGTTGACCCCACACTTTCTTTTCTCTCCATGGGATATGTGAGTACGCATGCATTTGCATGATCTGTGTGCTTGGGGAAGAGCAAAATAGTTTAATAAATGATATCTATTGTGAATCGGTTTTCTAATATAAATGTGCGCTCAATATTTTCATGAAGAACCAGAAGACGTGTAGTCGTTACTTATATGATGTGGTTTGTAGGGAACTGATGGCCCCAGAGGTCAGCCCGGTCCAGATGGAGAGCAAGGCCCTGAGGGACCACAGGGTCCTGCCGTGAGTTTTTAAAAACTTTTTTTAACCAATTGTTATGTACTTCTGTGCAGTGTATGCTTCCGTTTTCCTCCATAAATGCTGATATTTAATAATTAAAATCAATTAAAAGTTATCATGATTTATTATTTTCCTGAGAGCTCCGACAGTAAACCAGGACAAAAAAGATGTCATTATCTTTGTAATTTATCGTAGAATCCTTTCTTCTCGTGTTTTTGTCTTCTTATGCCATTCACTTGCTTTTCTCTAGGGTCCGCGAGGTTCTGCCGGTGAAGATGGCCGTAGAGTGAGTAGTTTTCAAATAATATTTCCAATTTCTTAAGCTAGTCTCTATCTTTTATTTTTAGCTGCTGATAATGAGTATGTGGAATTTAAAAAATATTTTTATGGTAAATAAAATCCTACTGCGTTAAACTCTTTATTTTGTATAAAATCAAATTGAATATAACCAGTCACTAAAATCACGTAAATTCAAAGTATGTCTTTGTCAACACCTTCACCGTTTTGTAATAGGTTTTTACAGCTTTTGATATGGATGAATTTCTTTGATTTGAAACTACAAGCTATGCTAACATACTTTCCTTTTTTAGGGCGCATCTGGTGATATTGGACCCGAGGGACCTCCCGTACGTATTACAGAATTATACTTTAAAAGTTTTCAGCAGTACATTATGTCATTCGTCTTATTACTAGTTTACCCACAAACCAGCTTGATACTGTAACATTGCAAACAACAGTCCAAACATATATTTAAAACACATATGTATGACTATAATAGTATAATATATATATGATATATAATATAGCATATGGGCTATTTGTCTATCAAAGGGTCCACCAGGCCAGAACATGTACCAAAGCGCTATCACAGGCTGGTTCCAGGGAGGATCAAAGGGCCCTGACCCTTACCTTGCTGATGCCCCTGAAGAGGTAAGTGCATTTCTTTGCCAGGCATAATCACATGCTGTATACGTGGTAGACACTAGAACAAGAATATTTCACTCATCATCACGATTCCTTCAGTGGCGTTACTTCCTTCGTTAACGAAACTGTTTCTTTCTGCATTCTAAGGAAATAGGTTTTATATCCTTGAATGCGCCGCTTCAATTATTTTATTCGAGTTTTAGCAACGAGGGGCAGAATCATGTTCATCCTCTTCTTGCATTATGCAAATAGTATCTCGGTGAGCTCTAGACTATAGTCTATAAAAACAGCGCAAAGCAATCTCAATTTACGGTCTCTGTCCTTGACTGCTCGTGTTTTCAAATGTCATCACAACCAGGCACGTGACACCGTGAAGGCGCTGAAAGAAGTGGCCGATGAGATCGAGAAGCTTCGAAAGCCAACCGGCAAACGCGATTCTCCTGGACGCACCTGTCTGGAGCTTGCCAAGGCCGACCCTACTCTCAAGAGCGGTAAGAAAACTCAGTGATGCACGCAGGCTACAGAGTATCCCTTCCCACTCTGTACGTTTGTCTGTTACTTTCCCTTTTCATCAATATATTTTTAAGAAGATTCTGCAGTTTCCTTTTTTTCCTGCTCTAAACTGACGCAAACTGACACCGTAGATGCGATGAGACAGAAGATTCCAAACTTTTATAAGGTCAGTTATATGATGTTGTCAGCGGTATTTAATCAGTAACTTTTAAAAAGCTCTAGCAAACTGATAATCATTAACCATTTTCTCCTGCAGGGTTCTACTGGGTGGATCCCAACGCTGGAGGAGTCAGCGATGCTATTCGCGTCTTCTGCAAGATGGAAGGAGATAACACCGAGACATGTCTGGAGCCAAAGGAGGAGGTACCGCTGCCTTAGCTCAGTTTTTTCCTTCTAGTAAACGATGTTCGCGAAAATGGAAAATCTGAAAAGGCTTCTGTCACACACCACACGGGGACATGCACATTCTTTTCAAAACCAAAACACGAGATCACTTTAGCGTGGAGCGTCCCTTCCCAGAGGCACAAATAATTATTTAAAAATCGCATCAGTAACAATATTAATGACACTTCATACAAATAAGTTTCCAACAGGCACAAGTACCAATACTAGCACGCAAGCAAGCACACACTCAACCTTCTCAAAATAGATGAGTGTATTACATATGCGCTAAAATAAAAGAGGTGAGACAATCAACGTTACTTTTTTGCAAATATCACGTGGCACTGTGTACTGAGCACCAACCTTGATTAACCAGAAAAGGATCAGTTACAGTTGATATGACACAGGAGCGTCATATTAAACATTTCAATAATCTAAATAATTATTTTATCTCTTTTATATTAAAACTGACATTAAATGGTAAATAATAATAATGCCAATCGTTTAGGCAAACAAAATTTAATAGAGCGATCATTTTTTACGCATATAACTTGTTTCCTTGTTTCTAGTTCTCCAACCAAAGATGGAGCTCTGAGAAAGTGGACGCCCAAGGCCGTTTATGGTTTGCTGAAGCATTCGCAGCAAACAATGAGGTAATGGTTATGACAATAATATCGGCGATATTTACAACACACCCGACACAAATTGTCTTTTTTCTTGTTGTCATTATCACAATGAAATATATTAAGTATATACAAAAGTTCTAACATGTTTTAAGCCTGAATCTGAAAAAAATACAAGAAAACTCCGAGATCAGTTGATTCACTATCCATTAATATCGTTACCCATATCACTTTATCGGAATTTATGAATAAACAACGCCAGCTATTTTTTAAGGTCTGGGGGAGATCAGTCCTATAATCCTTTAGGTCACTCCCTTTTATTTTTCCCAGTTTGAGTATGGAAGCCACAAGTCCCAGATCAAGTTCCTGCAGCATCTGACCACTTTCGCCAGACAGCGCATCGTTATCAACTGCAAGAATATTGCAATCGTCTTCGACAATGAGGGCAACAACTACGACAAAGCTATATCTCTCGCAAGCTTCGACGAGGAGAACATGAGTGTCCACAGCAAGATGCCCTTCCGATACCGGGTGATGGAGGACGGCTGTAAGGTAAGAAACAAACAGATTTGCTCTTGCACGACTGTTAGTCAGCAGAGACCAGATTGGCTTCTTTCTGTACTACTTCAAGCTTTACTTGTAAGATGCTCTTAGACCACATTTCTAGAGTGAGAAAAAATTAAGTTCAGACGTTTATACTAATTAACGGACGTACTGAAATGTTAGTTTCAGTAGAGCTTTAGCGTTTGCTGATGACTAGCAGGTGGAGTTTTAAGTTCTTTTGAAGTGTTCTTCTAAAGAACTAACACGTGTTCTGGGGAAGAAACTACTGCAGTCAGAAGAAGAATGTATTCTCTGTAGAGTTGCCTATCTTGACATTTCCTTTTTGTATGACGTTTTTATGGAGTTAATCACTTGGAAGCAGTATGTATTGACTGGCGATTCCTCAAGCATTGTTTCAACTAATCACAGTCAGTTTAATAACATGAAAGTGTTCCGCTGATATCACTACAACGGTAAAGTGGTATCAACGATTGACGATGTTTTAAGTGACAAATGTTTCGTTGTCGCTATCCCCCCCACCCCCGATACACACACACACACACACACACACACACAGAGTCTACTTCTCACAACCCCCTTTCTGCAACGGCTGTTAATGTCGTCTTTGCTTTGTTTCCGCTATTTACAGGAGAAGAACGGCCAATGGGGTAGAGCTGTCATTGAAATCCGTGGCAAAAAGGCACGAGCCCAGCGTGTACCCATCATGGACATCGGTTTCCTTGACAACGGCGATGACGCTGAGTTTGGCTTGAAAGTGGGTCGTGCGTGCTTCAGTTGATCCCCTCATCCCCTTGTGATTCGGACGAATTAAAATTCTCTCTCGCCTTTACTCGACAGAAGCAAAATTCATGGAGCACGGAAAAAGGAAGACAAAAAAGAAAAAAAGGAGAAAACATTGGCGAGACTAAGTTCCATCGTACGATTTATGCGTGTGCATCATCACTTCAGCATCAACATTGTTTTTGATTTTTTGAAAGAAAACTTTTTCTGTCCCTTTGAAATTTGTATGTTTATTGTAAGGCGGCGGCACAGTGTTATGTTTCTCATGCTTCTTCAATCTTTTTACGTGTTTTTGTGTTACTAACTTGTGGCTGTAAGGATGAAGATTGTTTGAATTAACATTTTGTCTGTGCAAAGTAAACTTGTGTGTATTGTGAGCCCATATCATTGAGGATTGTATCTAGATAAAACAGTCCTTTTCAAGTTTGATGTTTTGTCAAGACTGGATTTGGGGATTCACTTTTTTACCAAAAAAATTTAACTCTTTATATGAACTCCTTCTATCATTACACTAATACTTTCTCTCCAAATGTTATTAGTATTAGCGCAGGTAAAATCCAGAAATGATTTTTGGTACTGTACTGGTTTTTACCAAAGCTTATCACTGCCATTTATGTGAATGTTCGTGTTTCGTGTTATAAGCAGTGAACAGATGTGTCTGGTTACAGGTGTTTATTAAGCGCTTCAAACAATTTGGATGAAAAGGACAAAAAATATATGTTTTGAAAACATCGATTTATTTTAGATCATCTCACCGATCGTGTAAACAGATTTACCCAGTACCACAAGGATGTAAATTTCCTTGAAACATGATGAGACCATTTTTAACAATCGTGTAAAGACACTCAGGAGCTTTTGGGTGATAGAATATTCCGTACACCCTGTTCAGAAACTGGTCTTCAGGTTTATTCGTCATGTCTTTAATTTTTATGCAGAGAGATAGCAAGTTTATAAGAAATTAAAAGAGAAGCAGGTACTGCGGAAAGTTACAATGTAGTATTTGTTGTTACTGAGCTGTGCCTGAGTTATGTGCCTGTGAGGGCATGGGTGCGTGTGTGTTTGTGTGTGTGTGTGTGTGTGTGTGTGTGTGTGTGTGTGTGTGTGTTTACTTTTTGAATTTGTTTCTGTGCTTCTCTTTATCTTCCCCTCCACTTGCTCTAAATTAAAACCGAATACTCAACATCTGCTCCTAGAAACAGTCAACGGTTACATTTATTTACTTCCTTGAGCAAAACAAATAAGTTTTATGACGAGTAACAAATCTAATACTTGAGTAAATAAAATCCACATACAAATTTTAAAATAGAACAAATCAGTTGATTAATTAGGTCTTCGGACAGTCTATTTATTTCGATCATCAGCTACCGCCAAGGAAAGATGACGAAATAAAAAATAATAACTAAGAATGGATAAACACATGTAACTTCGCAATTATTTCCTTGATTCCAGATCTTTATGACGTATTTGATAGATCTTCCATTCAAATATATTTATAGCATCATGATAAACAGAATTAACAAGAAATAAATTAATAATGAATTTATGCTCATTATTATTATTATCTCTGATTGAGTGTGTCTTGTAACGACCATATATGCCCCACAGTGACTCCTGTGAATGGATCTTAAGCTCAGATCCTATTGTCTTAACTGAAGGTTTCAGATCTATGGATTATGTTTTTGTAATTACTGACAGAGTTCTTTTTCATAAAAATATTATCTTTAGCTCAAGGTAAATAAACGGTAATATACTGACTGACCGATGTCGCATGATACGTCACAACGTTTGTCAGGCTGGAACAGGTATTCATAGGTATCTATATATATATATAGAGAGAGAGAGAGAGAGTAGTTTTATAAGCGGCAACCATTTTAGAGATTTATAGTTTATTACAATAGAAAGAAACTGCAACTTTAAAAATTTGCGAAAACGAATGTGTACATCTGTATTTACTATGACATGCTGTTTATGGTTATGTTGATTAATAAAAACATTTATTAGGTATATTCTTTTCAATTAAGCTAAGTACTTTACGAATTAGAATCATAATCTCCTTTCTAACAGCAACACTGAACACTGAATGTTGGCATGGCTCATCTTGTGAAAGTTTCAGGCGATGGAGTCTGACCTATGCTTAGCAAGAGTGGTCATTTAAATGACTCAAAGTCTATTTTAAGGCTATTATTTAGCTATGTGGACTTTGCATCATTAACTTTAGCATTTTTGCAAGTAATGAAGAATTTTGCTTGACAATACAGTATTGAGTACTCTTTGTTCCAGACATTGACTAACGACATTGCAGCACTTGAACACATTTTTCACAACTTCTGTCTTCTCGTCAGTAGACATCCTGACATTTGCAGGAAAGCCGTGCTTCCGCTGCTTGCATTTCCGAAAACATGACCTCGCACTGACCTGTGGAGCTGGCTTGCACGTGACACTGTATATTTAATGTCGTAAGATCATTTCAGAGACAGTTTCCCAGAATTTGCAGTTATTATGCACGCGAATGGGCGCATTTTCAGTTGCAAGTTTATTATACACACACACACACACACACACACACACACACACACACACACATATATGCGTGTGTTCTTTTACCATTGTTGTTGTGTACCAAGTTGAATATATGTGACTTTAAAACTTGAGTTAAGCCTCACGACTGATATTTTAACAATTTCAACAAATTTCTTACGATTTTGTGATCTTTTTCTTTTAAATTTTACAAGTGACTAAGAAGTTTCTGCTCTCCTTGTCCAACTTTTTATTTGCACTCATGGAGATTTACTCTGAAGACACTCCTGTCATTCTTACCGGGAGCAGAAGACAATTATAAGTGCAGACACCTATCAGGCTATAGACTGGCAAAAGAATTTTTTTACGTTAATCTAAAACATGTAGATAGGTACTAAGCAAGTAAAAATTACGAAAAGTCATAAAATATAAATATTTAACGTGAAATGAAATTGCACAAAGACATGTCCTCTTCATTGTTTATCACCGAAAAGGTGTTCCTCTATAATTACCCAAACCTTCAAGAAGTACCTTTTGATGCTAGCCATTCGATGCTTAAATTTTTTCGACAATAGTACACCACCTCCCAGATAAGCCTATTAAAAAAATAAAAACAATAGGGATACTCGTTGTGAACTTACAGCATTAAAAATCAGTTTTAGTAATTTGTTTTTTTTATTTAGCATGCAGTACATATTTTGTAAACACGTCAAAGTGGGTGAGTGTTGATCTGTAAACTATATTATACGCAGTAATAAAGCATACAATATCTTACGAATTAATAAAAAAAATGGAAGAAAAAATGCTAAAGAATTAATGAATGAACAAACACAGATTAAATTAAATTTAGAAAAGATTAAATTAGCGAAATATGTTTTCAGCGCATAGAGTTAAACAGATTCGAAAAGAACAAATAAGCAGAATATTTTTTCTTGTAGCTTGAGGTGGTTTACTGCATTAAACGGAAAAGAATATTGATCTCAAAGACAAAAAATATAAAAAATACAGATAATTGTTCGTTCGTTTACATGAAGCCAAACCCCCTGTCTTTTACAGACCAGCAATCTCTGGCAAAGGATCAAATGCACCCAAAACAGTGGTACCACAAGTTGCCACGACAACAGTTGGTTCAAATCACTAAGAAAGTGAACAAAATAGTACTATTTTCGAATTACTTCTTAATCACAGCCTAAGGATTTTTATATAGTTTAGAAAATGCCAATGGGCATGACATCGTTTCACACCAGTCAGACTACAACCTTTTTTGCTGTATGGTTACCGTTTACAAACTGTCGTCAACAGCATATCTTAGTTCTTTTGTCTTCCATAAGTTTCATGTCTAAGGTGTCAGGAAGCATGCATCCTTGTCTGTCTGTTGATATTCCGATGACATTGTCTGTCCATATACTGAGGAAGAGTGCTGCATTCTCCATCGAGTAATGAGCCTTCAACATATGTTATATATTCTGTTGACGTTTGTATCGAATTCTTTCCTGAAAACACAATAAGGCTTCTTTCTGCAGCAAGTGTTAAACTGTTAATCATTAAATATCTTTCTGTGAATAAGATTAAAGAAGCGAAATGTAGGAACAAGAAAATTCCATCAGTGTATGTGCTGATGATGCAAAACTAAAGCCGTAAACCATTTAATTTTGTCAGTGCAGGGAATTAATATTTTTAAGCTACTAAAGAAAAGCAATGAAGCACATGAAGAAATTTCCAGAGGGTTCTCTTCTATCTATGCACCGCTTTCCTGAGTGCTAGAGGAAACTGATTAGTTTTGTAACTCTCTGTACGAGAATACACTTCCTCTCTGTAAAGGCGTCCTAAACTGAAAAGTCTTTACTTGCTTGAAAAACAATGAAATAAGGCTCTAATGGATTCATGTTTTACAAAAATGCAAACGTGTTTATCTTTGGAGGACCACATCAATGAAAAAGCTTTCTTTAATGCTCCTGTAGGTAGCTGAGAAATGTACACACTTGTTTTGAGAGGAAAATGTGCAAATTACACAGTCCTCTATAATAACAAAATTAGGAAAATGAAAGAGAAATCTTAACAATCTCTTTGAAAGGCGGTTCATTTTTGTGAGGTAGGAAAAGAAAATGTCACCATCTTTCCTTTGAATAGTCGAGTGTGGCAGCACATTTCCCACACCCACTTCCTGCGAATCTACTGTGCATAAACAAATACTTGTCAGACAGTTTTAGCAATTCAAAGGTTTGTCAGAAAACACATTACGTCATTTCCTGTGCATTTTTTAACGGTTGTGGAGAAAGCACGGTGCAAGATGCTATTGCCCCAAAATCTGTTTTCGAGATACACGCCTACAAACATCTGGTCAAAATCGTGACGTCATTTTTGTACACTGATACACCACATTAGCAGCTGGTACTATCTCTCCCATCGGCTTAAGATCACCACAAAGTAAATTTAGACATGTACAATCCTGACGTCTATGTTGTTGAAATGTTGAAGATTGTCCGAGATAACATTTTTCTCACTCTTTTAAACGTATTAAATTTTCACAAATGACCTTTCAATCTGTTCATATGATGTATGTATGTATGTATGGTTGTAGGTATGTATGTATGATTAAACAGTGCTATTTTAAGTGCATTTGTTGCATATTAGAACCGTGTTGTAAAGCTTATGGTCTAAACTCGTTCACCAGACTCATGGCGCAAGACTTTTGCATTCCCCTTTGACACTGTATACGTTGTACAAAAGATCCTTGTAGACGGTGACCGGACACTTAATCCCCGACACTTCATCCCCGACACTTCATCCCCGACACTTCATCCCCTAGACACTTAATCCCCAGACACTTCATCCCCAGACACTTAATCCCCAAATCGCAACACAACACTCAAAACTGCTATTTTGTGAACTTGAAATATTATAAGAGAAATGTGTCGCGTGGTAACTCTGGGTAACTCTGGTAAGACTGGGTTGCGCTGGGTTTACAATTATGTGCGCCGGGAGAGAGAAACGTCCAAAGAAGAAGTAGGCTGAATTGGCCATGAGAATCAGCAACACTGTACAGCGATATGAGGCAATGGATCGTCTTCTGTACCTTCGATCATTAGCTTACCTGTCATATTGATTAACAACACTTTTCATATCTTAATGTTGAAGAACATTGACTTTAATAGCTCACATGAACTGTAACTAATGTTATAAATGTTGAAATTAAGTATTATTTTAATTGTCAAACTTATTTTGATGTTTACATGAAATAATTATTTGAATTTGAATTACATTTTTCATTCACTTCATAATTTTTTTAGTTGAAATTTCATTTTGAGGATGAAGTGTCTGGGGATTAAGTGTCTGGGGGATGAAGTGTCAGGGATGAAGTGCCTGGGGATGAAGTGTCTGGGGATTAAGTGTCTGGGGATTCCTTGTAGACGAACCTTCCCGCCATTATCATCTGTTGTTTTCCTGCAGCAAACCTCCTCCCACATTCCAGCGCGATGGCACTAGCATCGCTGTCGTGTTCAGATAATCTGGCAGACATCTGCTGAAACGGCAAGAAAAAAGAAAAAACCGGAAAACAAACACACCTACAAAAAGCGCCACTTGCCTGTTTTGACGCTGTATTTAATGACACGTGTGCAGTGCTCAAGAATGCTTTACTCAGTTTCCGGTTCCGGATTTAACGGTAGATGCAGGAGCGGCTGTTAAAACATACATGGCGTAGAGAAATGGCATAGGGAGCGTTCGTGAACCTTTTTGTGGATTTTGTCGTTGAGGTCTCAAAAAAGTATAGTTTTACTACTGCGCAAACACAAACATACATGCATACTAGACATAAATCCTTCAGGAAATACTTCTTGCTGGTGAACAAACACACACACAAGAACGATCCCCTAACAAATAACCACACAGCACGCATGCAACATCCTGATCCCCACTTAGTCAGCACTGTCTATAAACATCATTACAGAATATAACCTTTGCCAAATGAGAAAATGGTATTTCATTATCAGTGTGAAATATGTATATATGTGTACAGTGGTTATCCTCTGGAAGTATTTTTGTTGAGGAAAAACAAACACTTAATGCAGTTTCCTCTTCAAGTCGAATTTTGATTTTAAAAAATACCATATTCAAGTTTAATATTAAGAGATCTTGGTGATGACAAAGTTTTTATAATGTTTGTAAAGAACTGCTTCAGGGAATGCAAGTAAAATGATTGATTGATGATTGCCTTTATTCCTGGGACAAGGGGAAAAGTATGCAGTCAAGATTCTTTTGTTTAAATGCCGCACTTGGTGAAACGCAGTTCTCTGCGGTGCGGTGGTATCTGCTTTCTCCTTTTTAATACTAATTACTGTTCTCTAAGCCACAGGAAGGTTGACAAAAATAGCGTGAGTAGCCTGAAGGAGGTTGTCTAGGCTAAACATTTCTTCTGGAATTTTCTCACACTGCACTTTTACAAAAGGTAAACGAAGCCATGAACGCATGGCGTGGAACACACATCTGGAGAGGGTGTGTGTTAATGAATATTTCGACAGTTCTAACAGAGGAAGGCAGCTGCCAGCTGCACAAAAGCATATCGTTTACACTTCCTCCACATGTTGTTGTAACGCTACAGCTTCTAAATATACAGTTCCTGTGAAATTGTCCTAGAGGAAAAAACACCTTTGTCTGAAATTTATTACTTGCAATAGACCTTGTAAATGATATGTGGTGGATTACGTTCTGTCTATTGTAATTTGATGCTAAGAAAACTTGACGACCAATATCTATATCTCTCCCTTTCTCTCTAATACATCCACTACACATAGACGCGCGCGCGCGCTCACACACACACACACACACACACACACACACACACACACACACACACAGACATATACAAAAGGCATACATGCACACATACACTCACAAACACAAGGTCTCTCTGTCTCTCTGTCTCTCTCTCTCATATAAATATATATATATACACACACACAACAGTCTCTTTCTCTCGCTTATATATATATGCATGCACAATTATTATAGTGTAAATATTTGGGTTCTAAATGCCAGGGCTTGTTAAGTTTGAATATTTTCTTGCTATCATTCTGACGATTTCCAAAATGAATAAGTCATCGCGTTATGTACAGCAAAATGCATTCAAATTTGGTGAATTAAAAATAGCAAAGAAATGTTTGCCCAACGGATAGGTACTGATGGGTATTCTTCCACATAATGACTACAAGCTCTTCAACGGTAAAAAAAATACCAAACACTAGGTAATATATTAAATGTGACAGGATCTTCATATCCCGAGTTCTCCGGGTCGCATAAAGTCGACCACCTTGAAATTTCTGTCAGAGCCATTTTGAAGAGCTTCTTTTAAAATTAGCTTGTGGAAATTGTCCTGGAACTCTATGATCTTTGGGTCCAGAAAAGATTTTCCTTTCGCGACAATCCCAACATAAAGTACGTAAAATGAAGCAAACCAAGGTATTTTACGTGATCAAAACGTCGCCTTTTTTCTTTTCTTTCCCCTCCCAAACATTATACATTTATTTTTACAGCATTCATGTTTTTTTCATACTATTCTCTATTGTAAAAGCATAAGCTCAGATCAGTCCAAGCGCTCAAATTTCAAAAGTTCAAAGTGCACAAATAATGCTATGAAGAATACTAAACTTTCGGTTCTGTCTGGATTTAGTATTTAATTCAAGCAGTTTCTTAGAAAATACTCCTTTATCAGTTATTAGCGCGTTTATCAACAAAAAAAAAAAATCCATACATACTTGCTCGCACCAGCATGGATGCACAACAGACAGCACAAATCTCTATAGCACAGTTCTTGCTGATGACAAGATGTACACAAACTATTTATTTATGCGATTGTCAACATTGCCTCCTACGCTTGCATACAAAAGAAAGGCCCGACCCACCTCTTTGTCAGTCTAAGATAAGCTATTCCTCTCGTGCTCTAAACAGGTCAACATTGTCTCGCTGAGAGAATAATTATTCATGTCACGTTAGTACGCGATGTCTGAGGTGAGAAACATGACACCCGGTGTAAACCGTTGACACTCAAAGGACTTTCGAGGTCACATCTTGACCCGCCTGAAGAAGAGCGATGAATGAAACTGACCTGTCCGATCTGAGGATCAGTTTTCCTTAATATTGTTTGTGTATTGTGGTCATATCTCGATTTGGATCAGTCTTAGATTCATCAGTTTTGGATCTTCATGTTTGCATTTTCATTGTCTGCGTTTTGCTCCTCTCTTCTCTTTTGCAGTTGGCTTGTACACAATATTCTCTAGTAAATAAAGTTGTGACCTGATTAGACCTGTTAGCAAGATTTCCACTCTAGCGAATTTCATTCGTTTCGGCAGCAACTTTAATTGAGCTGCATTGAATAAACTCAAGTGACGATCACTTTTAGGTTGTTTAATATGAGGTCACTGGTCAATATTCACTGATATCACTAACCCTTGTTCTCTGGAGATTTTCAATTTATCTTTACCGTTAAATTAATATTGAGCTTGCCTTTTCGCCGGTATATTACACCACATAGATGATGATGACGATGATGATGACGATGATGATGATGATGATGAATTAGTTTTTCTTCCGATTTTAAATGATTACACCTAAACATCACATGTTAGTCTATGGACGCGTGTACTAATCAGACATTCCATTTCTTGTTGAAGTATGTGCACCGTTCAGTGAGTTCTTCACGTTTACATCTACTGACTCCAGTAAAGCAAGCAAACGATAATTCGCTTTTACGCTCCTCAGCCAAACCTTCTCATCGCAGAGACATTACACTAGACAGGATAGGACGTTTTACATTTTTTTATTTCACATAATGCAAGTTGGCGGCGCAGTGTTACGGACGTACATGCTTGACAGACAATAAACAATGGACAAACACTGGAAATGGAAGACTTGTACGAACAATTCATATTATCATGTTTTTACACATACGATAACAACACAGGACAAACACAATTCACTCTTATGTTTTTCTACTTCTTTGGTGGTCATTTCGATGTTCTTATACGTTCACGTAAGTCTGGATCATGTCAAGATGGCAGCAAAACAGGTCGAGATATTTGAATCCTAATTATGTTATTTCTTTACTATAAAGTACAATATGTACAACATAAAACGCAAATGGATCATCTATTCCTTTTACATCTTTTTCACAACAGCAGTTGGCAATGATGCGAACATGATTATCAGTCTCCTTTCTTCTTGACGCTTGCAAGTTTGTCTCCATCTTATCTCTAATACGTCTGCAGTACCCTGGTTCTGTCGTGAGAGTACAGTTTATGATGCAAGCGAATTACACTTTACGCTGGATTTCATCGTGACACTTCTTTAAAGACTCGTGGCATTCTTTTGAGTGTTATATTATTAATGTTTGATGTTGACTTGATCGATTCATTTTCAGGATGAATAATGAAGAAAATTAAACAAACTTGAAAATAAGAAGGAAAAAAAATAAAACACAGCAGCTGCTCAAGTTTGTGTCATCCAGAGATGACGCATTCATTGGACGGAAAACGATAAGGCACTTGAATTCACATGTTTCGTACTCTGATATACTTCACAACATCCACACCTATCTAATTATGTCTAAGCCCTAAGCACTTTCGACCTAGCTACCTAACCCTATAGTCTCTTTTCTTTCCTGCTAGGCTAGGCCATTACCACTTGTAATAGCATTGCTGTTTCCATGCTTTCAATATGCAAGGTCCTAAACACTATGTGTCTTATTGTTGCCCACCTATGGTGCTCTAAGGCTGAAAATTACTGGTCCCCTGGTCATCAGATTTATCCGCCCTGTCCATTTCTTATTATTGGCCTATAAAAAAAGCTCAACTGAAGCACACTTCTCCTAACTCAATTCCGAATTGTTGGTTCTGACGGCCGATGTCAAAGAGAAGAATATCTGTGATTGGCAGGATGTCTGTCTTGTTGGTGCGGACATCATAGATGGCGCTGTGCCATTGGTTGTCTTGCACCTGCAAACAGTTAACCAGTGACATTGATGATTTCGGTAAGAAAGGGCATGGACACTCTTAATTTGCATCACTGGAGGGAATCGCACGTAAAAGACCAATCGTATACAAGAAATAACTAATCGTTGGCATATTAATTTAAACAAGAAGTAATATTTTAAATATTTTCTAGATATAAAAACAAAAATGTAAAATTATTTAAGTAGTAACTGAAATTTTTGATTTACAACATAAGTTAGCGTAGATTACATCAGTTAAGTTGTTGGTTATTACGTGACATTATTAGGTGCTGGTAAAGATTATCAACGTTTAAGTGTAAAACACAAGGAAGTATGCAAGAAGAGAATAGTGACGTACACAAAAGGTTTGACAGTCAAGATTTGCATGAAAGGCTAGATTGCGGTTGTCCCATTCTGTGTGAAAACTTAAATTCATAACAGCTACAGAAAGAATTTTCTGTAAGGGATCAAACGTGTTTCTTCATCATTTTATAACACACGTTTTTATCTGCAACCATTTATGCATTGTAACAAGCTAGATTAACAAGGTCTTTAACTGTCAGTATTTACGCAGGATAAAAATCACTCCTCTTGGTACTAACACACGTTTTGAAGTACCCCAACCGGAGCATCTAGGGGTACTGTGTAATTCTAACTCTTTTTGAAACAACATGCCGTGACCTAAGGTCGCACTTACGCAGTCATCGTTGACATCGATGAATGTGGTCCTCTTGAAGCGGCCCTCCACGGTGTCTAGCTCGTCACCGGTGTAGGCGGTGAGGCGGGTGCCGTAGGCCTGGGTGTTCAGGCAGTGGTACGTCACGCGCTGTCGGGCTCCGTCAGAATACATCTGCAGGAACTTGAGCTGGCTAAAGTCGGTCTTGTAGAAGAACTGAACATGAAAAAACAGTGTTTTTTAAATGTTATAGTCCCTTGATATCTGAGTACTGATTTAGCTGATGTTGATAATGATATTTGACAATTAACATACAACATTTCATTGATTTTGTTGTTTTTGCTGTTTATTTTACAGAAAATCATACACATCGCTTTCTTTACCGTTTGATTAATTAATGCAATATTACCGTACGATGTTTGCACATATTTGCTAACCTATTTACAACAGTTTATGATATGCTTTATGGAAATTCTGCAAATGGAACTAACCTCCTTGTTTTTGTTGACGTCATCCATAAAGTACTGACCGGCACGGGTATCTGCTGTCCACCTCTGGTTGGGGAAGAGAGTTGGGCTAGGTCTGATGCAGGTCTCCATTGTCTCCATACGGCAGTAAACCAAGATGGCATCCACTGCAGAGCCCTCGTTAGGATCGATCCAGTATTCGCCTGTACAATTATAGTAGCAATATAATTTTGTTCTGAACAGAATAAAATTATCGCTGTTCATCCAATGTTCGCCTACCTTGGGATAAACAGCAAACTTTGTGCAAAACGAAATTAAGTTATTGTTCATAAGCTATACATGTGTGTTGTAGCATAGACCAGGGCAATTCATAGGAATTAAAAATTTAAATGATTGTTCTTGGACTCGCAGCTGCCTGGCTCATGACCACACGGCAACGGGCCTAAACATAATTCCAACACCTTACAACTGTTACTGACAGTCTGCTGCTTACATGTCATGCCTGTCAGGACTGACAATTGTATGGAAGATAATTCTAAACGCACCGCTCTTAAAATCTGGGTTGGCTGCCTTGATGTCCTTGCAAGATTGTCCAGGAGTGGTTGCCTTGCCAGTTGGTCTGCGAAGACGTGTCAGGGCTTCGCGGGCAAAGTTCAGGCCTTCGTATGCTTCAACAGTCTGCGTGAAACAAGTTGTAAAGAATTATTTCTCATTATTCATGCAAAACATTATTTTGCAAACGTATGCAACAATCATAAAAGACAAAAATATCACCTAGCCTATACCTATAGTATGGAAGGCTTGCAATTCCTTAGTGAACAGCTAATTAAATAATTTCATAAAAAGTTCATAAAATCAGCTCGTTATGCCAGTCAGCTTAGTTTAATTATATTTTTATCGGTTAAGTAAAGAAATGGTAACTTACGTCGATAGGTTGGTCGTATTGCTGTAAACAGAAAAAATATTAAAATCTAGAGTTAATTTTATATTAATATAACTAGTTTTTTGTTTCAGTCAGCGTTGTTTGTTTTGCCGTGCAGTCATTATTTTTTTACGTATTTAACAAATAACAAGAGGTAGAAAAGGAATATGTTCAAGAATAACAGTTATAAAATGGAAATGCTTGGAAGAAAGAAAGAAGACAGGATTTCGTTAATCAAAATCGTCTTTTGCAAATAAAATATTGATGATAAAATTCTATGTTTTCCATTATAATGCAATATATAGTCCATTAGACAATGTGATCTATATGAGCATGGCGAATTGTGAATTAAATACTCACGTATGGATCAGGGCCCTTAGACTGGCCCCAGCTTGGTTGACCGGGGTAGACGGGAGCATAACCCTGCAAACATCAGTTAATGGGTTCGATTCATTAACAAACTTTGAGAATCTCTGGTTAGAACAGCCCTATGACTAGTTAAGGAAGTTACCAGACTTATCAAAACTTACTTGTCGAATATGATTAGACAAATTATGTAGTTTTAATACGTGAAGGGATGATGTTGTAGAAGGAAAACTAAAACTTTACAGTTATGAAAGCTTCAGTGAGTACTACTTTTTCAGGGTTTAAAGGATTAGTTTTCTTCTATCAAGCATAATTATGTTTACAAGATTTTTTTAATTAGATACGAAAAAAGCCACAAGAATTTCCTTGAACGTTCCCAGGGACAAAACTTCAAAAAGGGCCTGCAGAATTACTGAAATAGGCTGGTTTTTTTCTGGCAAGAGACGTAGTTTTGAAGAAAAAGAAGTTAGAGGTTTGCTATAAAATCTTACCAGCAGATTTGTCAGAATTTAGTCTTCAGAGTACATTCAAAACTATGATTGACAGCGATGTGAACTTGAAAAAAATGCTACACTCACAGGTGGTCCAGGTGGTCCAGGTGGGCCTGGTGGACCACGTTGTCCAGAAGGTCCATCTTCACCAGAAGGTCCACGAGGTCCCTATCAGAGACCAAAACATAAATGACATCTCCAAATGGATACTCTTCAGATTACTGATTTTTAGCTGCATGTAACATTGTATTTCAAATACAAAAAATTGTTTTCTCTGTCCCTCCATCCTTACCCCTGGACCGGGTCGTCCCTGAGGTCCAGGCTCGCCGTTGCGTCCAGGTGAACCACGTGCTCCAGAGGATCCCTGCAAACAGAATTATTTTGTGAACTTATTCCGATTCAGGAAACAATTTTGTCTGAGTAACTAAAGAGAAATTAACTTTCATTGGTAATCTAAAGGAGCAATGCAAAGGTAAAGACTGTTTTTTCACAATGGTTACTCTTGTTGATAAAGTCTATTCAAAACTGTTTATATTTATTTTTTAACGAACACAAACTCTTATTCTGATGTAGATTTTGCGCTTAACTATTATTATTTCGAACACTTTGTTTTGTATCGTCAGTTCTACACTATGTCACTTAACCTTTAATTAACTTTTCTTTGAAGATAGGGACACGACAAAACAAAAACTATAAAAACCATGAAATTAAATCTATAAAAAGTATTGTAGGAATCATATACTACTTACAGATGGCCCAGGAGGTCCAGGAGGTCCGGATGCCCCCACCTCGCCGTTTCCACCCTAAGAGAAAAAAGTAAGTCATTATAACCAATGCTAAAAAAATCTTTTAAAAAAAGATCTAGGAAAGTCATGTTGATGACGTTTACTGATAATCGGACGCACAAAAGAATAAGTATTTTACTATCAATTAAACAAGCTATACTTTCTTCTCTTGTGTGTAAACACACGAGCATCAGCACAAACACACATAACAAAAGAAACACACAGGTAATTTACAAATGCGCACCTTAACATATCCTCCTGCAACACTAAAAATTGTACATCTCTCAACTGCACATGCACTGATTTGCATAAAAATATGAAAAGGCCAAAAAACATACAGAAGGTCCAGGAGGTCCAATGGGTCCAGGAAGTCCAGGCCATCCTTTGTCACCCTGTAAAATGCAGTAAACACGTTTTCATACTGCAAAACGTTCTTTCTTATTTTAAAAAGATGAAAGCGTTAAAATCAAAAAATGAAACTTGTTAAGAAGATATAATGAGAAACTTTGCTATTTAAGATGTTAATTAGACTTGATATTTCAGTCTTTCTTCAGACCTTTTTTAAAATCATTTTTCTTTAAATGGGGTAGTGAAAGGAACATTGAAAAACAGGGATCAAAGTTACCTTAGCACCGGAAGACCCGCGTCGCCCTTGTTCACCTTGAGCACCTTGTGAGCCCTGTTGGTTCGACAAGTACATGTGAGTTGTAGTTGACACGTTTAGTACACACATGATTTAACTTTTATGGAAATAATTAATTCATGGTGCTTCAATCAAAATGCTCAGACAAAACACTAACAGCAAATCTTGAAGATACCAATATAAGGCATTTACTTTTCAGGGCTTAGTGGGTTGTCTTATTATTGTAAAATTTATTTTTAATGATGCGAGCGAACTCACAGCTGGTCCAGCGGGTCCAACGGGTCCAGCACTTCCAGGAGATCCACGCTCACCCTGAAATATATATATGCAGTCATGAGCTGTTGTCAGGAGAATGGGACTGCTTCCTGTCTGTTGGTCTGTCTGTGATGTCTCTCTCTCTCACACACACACACACACACACACACACACACACACACACACACACACACACACAGAAAGAGAAAGGTTTGTAACCACCCACAAACGCACACAGACTTACATATACTTAATAATGGCCATACATACCCTCTCGCCTCGCTCGCCAGCAGGTCCAGGAGCTCCAGCGTTACCAGGGGCGCCCTTTGGAAACACGAAACGAAGTGGTTGCATTCTGACCATTCACTGTTCATCGTCCATGTTACTACAACTCTATAAATAAACTGGCTTGCACTCAAAATGATTCCAATTTTACTGTTTCCTCAACATTACACGATGCGCACCCTAGAGAAAATCGTGTCTTCTTAGTTAAACTTTGTTTCATTGTTTCTTAAAGGCTTGTGGAATTGAGTATTACATTTTGTTCATCCTTGGTGTAAATGCATTCTGGCTTGATATAATGAAATTGAAACGTTTACGAGCTGTATCTGCCTAATTGCTTCTCATTTTTAATAAGTGACCTGGAGATACAAGAATTACCACAGGTCCGGAAATTCCAGGTGGGCCAGGTGGACCGGGATTGCCACGTGCACCTTTAGAACCAGCACGACCAGGAAGTCCAGGGCTTCCATCTTGTCCACGTTCGCCCTAAATCATGTAGATGGAAAATTTGGGGTGAGTTATGATTGCTTGAATATAGCAAATAGTGATCACTTAAGAGGAATACGACCTTAACTAACACTGACTGCCCGAGTCACAATGGCTGAAGGTACCTAAGAATTCTCGGGATTCCAGGTATGACATATGGAGATTAGCAACAGATGGCAGAGATGTAGACAGTTATTTGTCGAAATGCAAATATAGAAAGCAAAAACAAAAAAGGAAAAAAAAGACTGTAAAAAAAGACTGACATGCTGAGATATGTTATAGTTCTCTTGAAATGTTTTTTATGTAGCTGTGACAAAGAAAAGAAAGAAACTATACCTCACAGTGAAAGACTATGTGCAAGAAAATCTTCGGCTGCAAAACTCTGTGCTCCATAAGTACAAAGGAAGGAATTACGGTGGGGGAAAGACTTGAAACACTAGGGTAAGGGGAAAAAGTTACTTACAGGTTGTCCACTCTCGCCAGGGTAGCCAGCAGGTCCAGATGCACCAGGTGGGCCGACAGGTCCGGTAGGTCCGTCTTTGCCGTCCTGACCTCGCTCACCTGCCTCACCCTGAAGACGTAAGACAATGGCGACATTCAGCACTATTCCTTCAGCCATGACTTTTTATCGTTCAGATAAGGCCAGCAATATTTCGTTTCCTTTTTAATATCTCTAATTCTCCAACTTCCAACAAGACTTAACAAGCCAGACTTGAGAAAGTTGATAGCAAAGTCGGTGACTTAGCGAGAAGCTTTCTTGATGACAACGACAATTTGTATGTAATAAAAAAAAACTGAGAAATGGTTGAAGGTCTACTCACAGGGTCACCAACAGGTCCGGGGGGTCCAGCCTCACCAGCAGCACCAGGGAATCCAGGGGCACCGCGCTCACCTTGGGGTCCAGTTACACCTGCAGGTCCAGGGGGTCCCTACACAAAACAACATACATAAAAAATAATCTATGAAACTGGAGCATTTAATCAGTGATATTCTCTGATTGGAGACATCTTTTATTGTTGAAGTAAAATTCATGTGCGAAAATGTCTAGGTTTGTAGAAGACTGCTTATGGATATTTTTAGATACAAACAATTCTACTGTTATTATCTCGACTAACGTTTCTATGTGTAGCTCTTGTTTTACGTGACGTAGCTCGTGTGGTCCAAGTCAGCACCTTACCTGAATTTCATGAAAATATGTTTTATGACAAGTCACTCGGGTCAATCTAGACAATGTTACCACCTGACTGATTTACAGCTGATTGATTATATTTATGACTGATTAAAACTAGAATTTAGAATCAGAACTGAACTTTAATTAAGTCAAGTTAGCAATAGCTCATTGAACAAATCCTCATAAACTATGTTAGCATCTGGACCAAATTTCCAGGAAATCTAGTTTATGTTAGCATCTGAACAGACTTACCAGGAAATGTAGTTTGAGTTGGCATCACCTGAAGTCAGTCCGCGTTAGAACTTAAGCTAAAACCTAGTTTGTGTTAGTACCTGGACTGAAGTGCCAGTCAGTCCAGTTGATGGTATTCTTTTATTACTTTATACACTACTCACGGGCTGTCCGGGTTGGCCTCGATCACCAGAAGCACCATCACTACCAGGCAGACCAGGGTTTCCAGCTTCACCGCCAATGCCTGGAGGTCCAGTCTCACCAGAAGATCCCTGCACACAGCGAGAAGACGACGGAAAAGTCACAGTAATGTCACGGCGTGATTATACCAAAAATTGTTTTACGTGACGTAGCTCGTGTGGTCAAGAAGTATGTGTTTCTATAAGGACGAAGCAATGTTAGTCTGTTAGTCTAAATTTTTTCATCTCTTTCAACTGTTTTATAAACATCCCTTATACTTTTTTTTAGAGACATATGCTTATGAGCGTGCAGGCTCACACACAAACGCAGACACACACATAAAACACTCACACGCATTCAAGCACACACGCAGACCCACAAACAAATATTTTCGTTACTATCCGCTACGCAAGCAGTTACTCTCACACTGCTTTAATGCATCTATTTATGCGAAAACATCGAATATGTGTAGAAGGTTATGGCTGTGTTGCGTTAGATAGCAGGAAGATTAAAAAAGCTAATGATCTATCTCATCAACAACCTTCTCGATTGCTTAATAGAACCAAGTCTTTCCTTTGGTATCTGCACAAGAACGTATGTGAGTAAGGTTTTTCCTACTCACTCGCTCGCCGGGCCTGCCTTGGGGTCCAGTTTGTCCCGAAGGTCCAGGAGGGCCAGAGAGTCCAGGAGCCCCTGGAGGGCCTGGCTGACCAGGTTGTCCAGCAGCGCCGGCAGGGCCCTGTTCTCCAGTCTCTCCCTTGGATCCATCACTGCCTGGGATTCCCTATTGACCGGTCAGCGAATCACAGCTTGATTAGGACAAGATTCAGTTGTGTCATAATCACGTGTGTTGCGCTTGCAAACCATTAAAGTGCATGTGCATATGGGGTCAATTCCTAAATGCAAGAAATAACTTCATGCAGCAAGAAATACATCAGCAATTTAATACTCTCTTACATTTTCACTATGCTAATCGACAGCTGCTTCACATCTTTGAAAGTAAGCTGAACAATCAAAACTTTTGACAATTTTTACAAATGATAGTAGTCAAAGAAAAAATATAAAACGTACAGGCTCGCCAGCGGCTCCTTGTTCTCCTGGGTATCCACGTGCTCCTTGGTCACCCTAGAGGTGAAAATAAAATGCTCTTATGATTCTTCAAGAGAAGCTTTTCTTTTCTATCGATGTTAGCACATGAATTAAGTCTGCTCTACAAACATGGTATTTTTGGAAACACTCATATTGAGTATACGCCTACCAAAAGGTTGTCATGTTCTGCAAGAGGTTTATTAAGAGTTAAAAACATGTAAGTGTATACAGTAAGACAAAAGATGGTATTTTAACTAATTTACGTGATTTTATTTATAAAAAGTATTAATGACTGCTCTAAATAGCACGAATCGATAAAATCATTACTGACTCTGCTTCCTGGGGGTCCAGCTTCTCCTGACGCACCTGCTTCTCCAGGAGTTCCCTGTTAGAAGACAGCAAACTTTGGGTATGACCGCAAGAAATCTTAGATATGCATTGAAACCTCTGAATTTCATATATTTTGAATCATGCTTCTAGCCTACTATTTTAATCACCCGTCTTGCTTAGAAGAATTATTTGCTTATTTTATTTAGAAGCTTTTGCTTGAAACGTTTGTGTGACACATAAGCTCATAATACAACATTTAAAAAAACTTTTTCAGATATGAAAAAATATGTTTTATAAAAATATATAATAATGCTTAAAGATCACACACAAAAACTTTTAGTTTGAAAACACATAACAGATTTGTTATGGTGAAAAGTAAAAATGAGGCACAGTGATTATTTCACTTACAGCAATTCCTTGAACACCTTGAGGTCCTGAAGCACCTGGTGGTCCAGGGCGACCAGCAGCTCCGGGGGGTCCTCCCTCACCTGGTGGTCCAGGTGCGCCTCGGTCTCCCTTGTTGGCAACTTGTCCAGAGGGGCCTGGGATACCTGGAGGTCCAGGCTGACCAGCCTCACCTGGGGGTCCTCCCTCGCCATCACGTCCAGCTTCTCCTTGGGGACCCTAAGTCAAAAACCTCTGATTACTTCCCATGATGGACTATACCGTGACAAACGTCACATTACTGAAATGGAAGGTGCAGACATACAAGACACATTATAGCCCATACATCAAAACACGCTCTCTTGTGTTTATGTGTTTTCTGGACAAGAAATACAGGAATGCGAACGGAATTGGTACCAGTCGAGGGACGAATGCATAAATGGTTTACATTATTCACTGACACACTAATTCACACTGATATTCATGATTTTTTTAAATAATTTCTTCATACCGGTGCTCCGCGAGCTCCTGCGCGTCCAGGAACACCTCGTTCTCCAGACAAACCCTGCCAAGGAAAGACAATGTATCAAAATCTTTTAGTTATAGCAAGAAGCTCTGCTCAGCGATTCCAGTTAAGGAACATTTAACAATGCACTGTCTTTTCAAAGAAAAAAACTCTCAAAATATTCTGTTCATATTTGAATATGTCAACGATCATTATTGCAAATTTCTAATAAACGTGTACGTTTTATTACGAGTGTTTTGCTGAATATATGCAAAGGTTGCCTATACTTAACAATGAATGTCCATGCTGAGTATGTGTTACAGGTAAGGGCAAGTAAACAAGACTTTAACATGATGACCAGGGCGTTCACAGCAACATTTCAGCTTTGTTTTGCGTTTGTTGCAATGGATAAAAACTCGTTACCTCTTTAATAAGGGTGAAGGTCAAAGGTCATGTACTTACAACATTGCCGGCCGGGCCAGGGTCACCACGAGATCCTGCTGGTCCAGAGGGTCCCTAGGAAAAGCCAGTGATATCAGTGATAATCTGGACTTTGAGTTACAGGAGGTAAAAGACTTTAAGTCTTCAGACTTATCTGCTGTCACTTAATAAGCTCCTTCTGTGGTGAATACAAAAGTTCTGTAAATCAGCAGTCACCTTACGTTGTAATAATAAAAATTTGCTTATTGAAATTCCAAACATCTGAGAAATGCATCTGCAGCGTATGACGCAAAAGTACGTGCGCGCGCACACACACACACACACGCGTGTGGGAAACTACTCACAGGCTGTCCGACTTCGCCTGAGGGTCCAGAGGGTCCTCTCTCTCCAGGTGGGCCTCGCTGTCCCTGTTGTCCTTGCTCACCAGGGAAGCCTTGTTCTCCCTATAAACATAATAGCAAGCGGTCAACATCTTGGCATCTGTTTTGTTCATATACATTGACCACTATTCCTGAGTATTGTATACCTTGAATTTAAAGAATATTCCTTTGTAGAAACAAAATGCAAACACCAACAGAAATTCCTTGAAGTATCGAACATTTCAGATATCAGTAGGAAACGAAGTGGACATAATTATTTTTTATTTTGTCACCTCTTCGCCTCCAACGCAGTGACATCATTTAAATCAAGAAAACATCAAAGAAAACTTACTCTTGCACCGGGAATGCCGGGTTCTCCGGCTGGACCTGTGGATCCAGGAGGTCCAGTTCGGCCATTCTCACCAGAAAGTCCAGGTGGGCCTGCCAAACCCTACACGCATACGATTCAGATAGGCTGATGTTAACAAGTAAAATTGCATAAAAGTCCGTGATATCTATCAATGCGAATCTTAAAAGCTGAGTCTTAGGAGATGAGATCTCAAACGCGGATTTTTCTTTTAATTCCAATCTGATAGCCCTGGTTTATTACAACAATGAATGCAATCAGAGAATGTACGAAAACATTTTCTTGTCATGATCTGACTTTATTCCTTATTGAAATTCAAATTACAACAATACAAGCATTTTTGAGTTGTTTCTACATGCAGTGTGCTCGAACCGTATTCTTTTACCAAGACATCTGAGATGAAGAGCTAAAGTATTTTGTAATGTGTTTTTAAAATGATCTGCATCAAAACGATCTCCAGGGATCAGTACTAACCTGGAAACCTGCCTCACCGGGAACACCTTGAGGTCCACTTTCACCTTGAGCTCCCTAAAGAAGACAGAAAGCCAGTATTGAGTTTTAACAGAATTGACAATCTTTTAACCTAGGGTTTAATTACCAACTATTTCAATATCACTCTACTTCTACCTGTCACAAATAATACCCTAGTTGTAATGCTTACAGAATTTACAAGCAAGTTCTTCGATATTTAAAACAGTGTGATCGATTTTCTGGCTAGCTGATGAGAAGAAATCTTACCGGGCTGCCAGATGGGCCAGGGGGACCTGGTTGTCCAGCCGATCCTCGCTCACCGCGTGGGCCAGCTGGACCAGTGTTGCCTGGTGCTCCAGGCCGTCCTTCAGGTCCCTACGACAGGGTTACAACATAAGCTACTTTAGCCTTTAGTTGTAGGGTGGCATAAAACAATCTTTTGAAAGATGTGCATCTCCTTCTAAGCATATCATCTCTGTCCAAGCATCTTTAGCATTTTGGGGATCAGGTAACTGCCATCTGACCAAAAAAAGCCAAATGAGAATACACAAAAGCGCAGGGGAGCTCAAGTTTGTATTTAAGGAGCATAAAGAACAAGCAAAACTAATTCTAGTTTCTAGATTAAAGAGACAGTAAAAGCTAGTCCGACATCAGATTTGGCCATTTATAAGATAACCAAGATCAAAGCCAACAGAGGAGTGCAGGGAAGATGATGATGTGATAAATCGAGAATTAAAATTATTTTAGGGTTTTATAGAGCGGTAAATATCTTTGACTATAAGTGATAACTACTTACGGATTCACCACGTGATCCAGGCGGGCCTTGGAGACCAGAAGGTCCTTGTTGTCCTTGTGGACCTTGCTCGCCAGGTGATCCATCTAAGCCGTTATTACCCTAAAAAAATCAAACATTTATTTTGCTTTTGGCCAAACTATAAAACAAAAACATTATCTGCTCGTTACATCATCAACAGGGGTTGGAAAGGATTATTTTTCCGACCAAAACTCTTGTTATTCTATGGTTACTTCACAATTCAGTACAACCTTGTGGATAAATAAAGATGCATTGTATTGTTATCTTGTTAACATTCAGAATTCGTTTGGTGTATAAAAACACAAAATACTTTTTATGAACTGCAAATGCTTAGATGCATGCGCTAATGTGTGTGTGCATGTGAATGAAGGAGTTTTAGTGAAGTAAATTACTCTTCTAGGCTTCTTGATTGGACGGAATAAAGAGAACATCAAACTTAAATCGTGAGAGAATACAATAAATACGTCAGCACGATGAGGCTTTTTTCTCTCAAAGCAGCAGCAACCCTTTTACCCGTGTTGCAGCTGCAAGCAATGGTGCTCTACTAAAACTTGCAACTGGTGACATTTAACCGCTGTTTCACTCACCGGAGGACCAGATTCACCTGCACTACCGGGCTGCCCAGCGGCTCCTGTTGATCCCTGCATGCGACACAAAAGTAGATGTTATTTTACTTCCTGCTATTTTTCCATAGCCAACAAACGTCATAAAACATCACTCATGTGCAAAGACAATGTCATGCATGCACATGCGGATCAACATTGACACAAGGAGAGTGTGCACACACCTTCTACGCATTAAAAGAGGCACACCTCAACCAATTCACCATTCTTAAGCAAATACATCCCAAGAAACTTAATGGAGAAATGCATTTTAAGGGCAGCTTACTCTTGCTCCAACTGGTCCTGGTGGTCCTTGTTGCCCTGGGCTTCCCTGTACATAAAAGTTTATTGTTATTGCTGATGTTGAAAAGTCAAGCATGACAAGTGATCTGCAAGAGACCATTGCCTTATCTTAATAGATATCAATCATAAGATTTACAGATTTACTATACCTTTGACTAATTGTCCTTTTTCCCTCAACGTCGTTGTCTGAATTATGTTTAGGGATTATAATAATAGATTTCTCATTTATTTCTAACACTTAAACTGTTGAACCTTAAAGCTAAGTTTAACTCAAAGTATAAGCAAAAGTTTTATTTTTTTCTTCATGTTTTCTTCATTGTGTAAGTAATTAAACTCACTTGAGCTCCAGCAGGTCCACGTTCACCAGCGGCTCCACGAGAGCCATCTTGGCCTGGGGGACCTGGAAGGCCGGGACGTCCTGCCAGACCTGGAGTGCCTGGTCCTCCCTGTGACAGTAGATGGTTCCAGTCATTTCGTCGCCTCAAATCATAAAGCTTTTAAATACTGTTAGTTTCTACAAAAACGTTAGGATTCACAGACGTTTAGCTAGACACTACAGCTTAAACAGAGGAGAGACATGAGGATTTGACTTACGGATTCTCCTTGAGAACCAGCAGGACCGGGTGGTCCTTGGCTTCCGGCTGGTCCCTGAAACGAGTAGAAGCAATTCAAAGCATCACCAAATGTTTTCTGCCTTTAATAAAGCATGCCAAACTAGAATCAACCAGAATTATATTACCAGTTATAGTGTACTTTCCAGACAGGAAGTGCCAGAGGACAGAAAACAGATATGTAGTTAAGTCTCAACATGGAGGTAAAGTGATCTGTTATTATGTTCATAACCCAAGAACGTCTTTGTTTATAACCTGAATATTCCAAAGCCTCAGACAGTGTTTAGGGAATCAAATAACGAGCAATCGTGGTCCATCTCTGTCGGAAATAATCACTCATAGTAAATGAACTGTTAACTTGAGTGTTGACTATTTCTCTATCTAGTTTGTTAGACGAGAATTCTTAAGGGCAATTTTCTTTAACTTAAGGTGGTTCCTGACACTTACACGCTTGCCCTCCAATCCAGGCAGACCGGGAAGTCCTCTCTCTCCTGAGTTGCCTGGGCTACCCTGGGGGCCTGGGTCTCCTGGTGCACCATTGATTCCATCGCGGCCCTTTGGTAATAAGAAATAAGCATGTGAAAAGTCCTCAGTGGTTCACATTAAGAGTTAAAACATGCAACATTTAATTATCAGCTAATCAACTAGGCATAAATAATGATTAAATTAACAGACTTGGTTATGTTTATAAATCATTCTCAAACAAGAACCATCACAATGAAGATTCATTATTAAGTCTCAATTGATTTTTTAAAAATATATTTCTATTTTAGACTCAGCTGATGCGTTACAAGAGAACGTTTTGAAATGAAACTTTTTGTGATGAGTATGAAAATACAGAGCGATAGGAAAACAGTGAATCAAATGATACTCACGTCAGCTCCTTTTGCTCCTGGTGGGCCAGGCTGACCAGCAGATCCGGGTGGACCAACGGGTCCTGGAAAACCAGGTGAGCCAGAAGCACCAACAGGTCCCTAGAGGATAGAATGGAATTTTCATGTTTGTTCGTATAACGGTCAATTATTATAACGGCCCATAAGAAACTCCACAAAATAAGTTATGAAGAGAACGATAGGTCTTTAGAATTTCATAAATCCCATTCTGAGTATTTATGTCAGTCTTGTGTTAAATGGTCTGAGCATGAAAGTACATTTTTAAAAATGGGTTTCTATGGACTCTGATGCACATGTCTGGGAAAATATCATCTGCCAGTGTAGCGTCGCATTGTAGAACACTGGGGAAAATGACTTTCTTGGAGCTTAGTTACATCATAAGCATCTACTTACTCTACATTAGGCCACTTATAAGGTTGTCAGCGGTGTATGTGTAGTAATTAACTGGCTGGATCTGGGACTATAACATATTTGAAAACTATGTAAATTAATATTTAAATAAGTCATGACTGGTATTGGTTATACTATTTAAATTTAAGTGTAGAAAACTTACTGTAGATCCCTTAGATCCAGAAGCTCCGTCCTCTCCACGAATACCAGGCTGTCCCACAGGGCCGGGGGCACCAGGAGAACCATCGGAGCCTGCTGGGCCAGGTGGACCTACAGATCCGCTATCTCCAGGATTACCGCGATCTCCCTAACGACAAATGAGAAGGGATGTAATGCTGTATTTTTTGCCAACATGAACATGCAATTTGACTTGATTTGATTGTTTTAAATTCACAGATCCCAAAAGACTTACTAGTACTCTTTTCAATTACTACTGCATTGTGTTATCATGTTATCATGTATTAAATGTCCTTCGTTTTCTACACTGGCTACCCATCCGTTCTCGCATTCAGTACAAACTGTCTGTGCTGTGTTTTAATTTCTTTGCTGGCTCCTGTCCTGACTATTTCTCTGAACTTCTCATCCCTTACTCTCCGTCCAGACAACTACGCTCTTTGTCTGACGACCGTATCCTAACTGTTCCTGTCACCAGAACAACAACATATGGTCACAGGACTTTTGGCTACTGTGCTGCAAAACAATGGAACTCTCTTCCTTTCCATATCCGCCACCTTCCTACAACTGAATCTTTCAAATCTGCACTGAAAACGCACCTCTTCCTTGAGCATTTCTCCTAACACAGTCCGCACAATGCTCGTCCTTCTTAACCCCGCCCCCCTTCCCTCTTGCTACTTTACCCATCTTTCTCGCAGAATCACTATATTTTTCTGTTCCTGTTACTTGATGCCTTTTAATAATGTTTTCTGTTTCGTCAGTACTGTCGTTTTCTTTCGTCCCCTTTGTTCTGTGTCTACTTAGTCCACGTCTCTTCCTCGTTTTAAGCGCTAAGAGCATGCTCTCTATGAGTGTGAATATGCGCTATAAAAATCTTCACTATTATTATTATTATTAAGTGTCTTTGCTAATGTAGTGTAGTCATGGTTTTTATAAAAACAGCAACAAGCATTTTCAGAAAATCTTTAAATTCTTGTACACCAAATTTTAATGTTTAGTGTCATTATTCCTTTCACATATGCTTTCATTGCAAGAAGAGAGAAAAGGAAAAGTAAAAAATGTTCATCATTCAAGATAAGGACTCACTTTAATAAGCATTTACACACACCACCAGGATGTTTAGGGTGGGCATTAAAGTCATTGCTTTTTTGGCTAAATTCTCGTTTACCTTGGAACCAGGTGCACCAGGGAATCCGGGAGGTCCTGGTGGTCCAGTTGCACCGGATGGACCGGAGTTTCCAGGTGCGCCATCGTTACCTCGAGCTCCCTAAACATTGTACATGCAAAAGCATTGAAGTAACGTCCTTATGAGACTAATATCCTGACACGTCATGGCAGTGTTTGTTTCTGTCATCAACACTCTCAAACATTAAGCTTCTCTCTAACGTCACTATGAACTGTCTTCAAACTCAGCACAGAGGAATCAGTGTAAAACGCAAGGCAAAATAGAAGCAGTGCAATACAAGGTTTCCAATGTGTTATACAATTGAAAATATTAATAGTATGAAATAGTTGTGTGGTAGTTATAAAGTACGAAAAGGATGTTACAGCTTGAGAAAAAAAGTGCAATGAGGAGAAAGGAAAGATAAATGAGATCGGAAAAGAGATCAAGGAACCACCACTTACGGGTGTACCAGGTGATCCATCGCGACCTCTCTCACCAGGGGCACCACGAGCACCTGCAGGGCCAACTGCTCCAGCAGGACCAGGTGGTCCACCAGGTCCCTGTACAATTGAACACAGATTTTGCTAATCTTCCTGGACACAGAAAGGCAAATCTCTATTGTTGTTTAAAACTGAAGCTTGGTTACGATTAAAGATATGGTTACTAAAAAAGACTGACTACTGCATCCACCATTCGAAATGGTATAGCTGTCCCCTAAGGAGTATACAGTGTAAGTGTGCTTGGTCCATACATAATTTTCCCTTATATATCAGGTTAATTTTTGATAGAGCCAAGACATTTGCGGACAAAGGCAATCCAGTTTCCAGATTTTTTGGCACCAGATCATTTGGTTTAATTGAGAATCACGAGTGTTGTGTAGAACATGGATGGAACCACTTAATGCCACAAATCTTCCAGTATAAATATCTCTGTAGCACAACCACACACTAACAAAAACTTCCAGCATGCTTACCTTTTCTCCTTGACGGCCAGCTTCACCATCTTTGCCAGGTCTTCCGGGGAATCCCTATAAGAAACAACGGTTATAAAGCTCCACTCCCAACCATTACTTAATATTAAGAGATTATTCAAATTTGAATTAATTCTTTCAAAGCTACTTAAAGTACGTGCCAATAGGTCCTCTTTCATTAGATAATAAGAATTATTGCTATTAATATGCAAAGATTTCAAGTAAATAATCTGATTAGACAGGTATTTATGTCAAAATGTTGATTAAAAGGACAAATAATGATACTTACACGGTGTCCTTTGGGACCGGGCAACCCAGAAACACCAGGATTTCCATTGGCACCCTGAATAAATTGATAACGTTTGATCTTACTTTCAAACCGTATATGAGGCCTAAATGCAGTCTTTCTATAAAAGAACATAAGAAAACCCATACTAGAAAAAATAGGGAGATGCACGTAGTTATATGATGAGAAGGCTTGACAAACATATATTTTATGTATAGAGTTATCTACTGGCATTACAGAAGCACACTTACGCTTGGCCCAATAGGTCCAGGTGGACCGGGGTCTCCTGGTACACCTTCGTCTCCCTGTTCAAAGAGCATCATTGTTTAGTTAGTTGATTAGCAATATTCACAAGAAAATCAACACACAATGAGTGTGTAAACAATATATATATATATATGTCTGAGATGTAATAATTCCTACTAAGATTTCCAAAACTAAGGCAAAATCTTTCAATATGAGATAGTAAAAAGTGGTGGAATAAATTACATTTTTTAGACAAAAGTCGTAAAAGTGAACAGTTACAAAGAAAGTTACTCACATCTTGACCTTGAGGACCGGGACTTCCAGGAAATCCACGTTGACCGGGGGATCCCTGCGACATTCAATTAATCCTTTAACCAAATGTACAATAGCAAAACCAGTTACATGTATTTTTACTTTTTCAATCCTAATACATCAGGATTTCTTATGACATGTGTATGTAAACAGAGATGACGTTAGAAGACTTTATACATATATTTTGTATATATATATATGATAAAAATACTCACAGGCGGACCGGGGTCACCGGGTTCACCGCGTGAGCCTTGGAAACCAGGTTGACCCTGAGCGTCACAAAAAATAAAATCAAATAATTGGTACACAATTTTAAAGAAATAGAAATTTCATTTTAAGAACGTACAGTGGAATCTTTGTTTTGAGAATTTGTTTCTGAAGCGTCATTTTAAAAATGATAACCACGTGGTTGTGAATGCAAGACGGGTTTGCGCTGTTCACACAAAATGTGAGTTCTAAACAAAAAAAAAACAAACTTCAGGTGATCCATGAACTTTCACCCTTCCGTCTTTTTGCAGCACCCCCATGGAATTTCCTTTTCTTTTTCTGTTTCAAAATGATTAAAACAGTCTACTCTCCTGCTTATTTAAATGCTGCTTTTCAAGAATGTGTTTGATCAGCTATATTAATAAATGAAGATTGACAGACAATCAAACCATTACTTACAGCTGGACCGGGTGGGCCGGGTGGTCCCCGAGGTCCAGGGGGACCCTGAAAAAAATATTTTATGATCAATCGGTAGAATCATATATCTGCATTTTGTATTCCACTTTTCAGACCACAAATGTATTTCATGTAGCGGTTGTTTTTATTTCATAAGCTATGGATTTACGTATTTAAAATCATTTTGGTAGCAACTTTAAACTGTCAAACGTCATTCCTCTGTGTAAATGTTTTCTTTTACTCAACATGAAAGTACCGGCGAATGATCAAGTACTAGGAAGAAATGTGTATATATTTATGAATATAATAAACTGTTTTAGGAAACGTAGATTGAATATCTATTTTTAGGTCGAAGTACTTACAGACTGCATGGGGGTACCAGGGTAGACTGGAGCAGCCTTTCCACCCGCTTGCTGGTTTTGGATTTCAGATGTCTGAAACCAGTTGAAGAGGTACTCGTTAATGATATGTTATTTCGTGATGAACTTAAAAATCCGGTTTCTTGCAACTTAAAAATAAGATTTTTGCATTGCAGTATTCTTTGTCATCCGTTTGTAGTACGATAATTCATCAATTTTGTTTGCTTTACTCAATCTTTAACGGATTGATAACATTGTTATGCAAGATTAACATAGTACCCTAAAGAACATTCGACCGTATGCTTAAAGAGTAAACAAACATTATGTTCAAAAGCGAAATCCAAACCAAGAAAAACACAAGCAGGTGATTACAACAAACAATAGTGCATTTGGTAATCAAACACAAAATTCTTACCCTTGAATCAGAAGCAGCTACCTCACCCTACGAAAATAAGGCAAATCAGAATAAGTCACACGAAGGCAATAAAGTACTAACACAGCAATAAACTGTAGTCTTCAATTTGTCAAATGACCGTGAAAATCTGAATTTTATAATAAAATTTGCACGTGTCAGTAAATGAGATAACCACGGTAGGTTTTTGAGAGGTCGATGTACTATTTCCAACTTCTGCAAAACATTCGCTCTTGTCTGAAATATATATGTATATACAACAGAGGACGGATGGATGGATGGAAACAACCAATTAAAACATTCTTCTCTGAATTTTTTATTAACTAAAATTGTTCTCCCATTGTTTGAAAAAAACTTTCAAAACCATTTTCCTATAATCATTCTATGTTTTAAAGTATTTATAGTAGACATTTAATCAATCTTTACTCACCCTGGACACCTGTAACAGTGAAAAAAGAGAGTAATTTGAGATATGTTCATGAATGTTTAAAGGTTTATTCGTTTAATTGCAGATAAATGAAATATGTGGAAAAAGACACCGAACTACATAAAGGGCAACACGAGTGCTCAGGGAAAATCGCTGGAATTAGAGCATAAACTATCACAAAAACATATTCCGGACGAACAAATATTACATTAATTTTTTCTTAACTGCACCTGGATTAGTCAGGAAAATGGGAAGTGACGAGATGGTAGTATTTCTAACATTATCAGCATCTACATACACTGGATTTGCAGAGGAAAAATGCAATCCTCAGTAAAAGAAAACAGACCAAGACACAATGTGCTGTTGCTGAATGTCCTCTTCGACACTCAGATGGAGTTAGTTCTTAAAGATAATGGCTACAAAGGCCAGTGGATTTGTCCAGAGATTTGTATCCTTATATAGATCTCTGCTTTGTTCAAACGTGCAGCGCAAACTTCGAGCCCACACGGTAATCAAAATTCTGCTCAAAACATTTCAGAAGCGATTGTTTGTTATCCAGTCACTTATACAGTACAGGCAAGTCTTCAACTTTCAATAAAAGAAGGAGATCTTATTCCCACAGCAATGCTATATAACTATACAAAAGCACGAGATGTTAAAACCAAATACGATTGCTGGTAAAAAGCTTAAACAAAGATCAAACACCAGATATGCAACATTAACGCTTTCTACACCATTCTTGTCTACATGTAACATCGTGACACAGTCACAAACACATCAGTCATATCCTTATCCAGGAAAATTCTAAGAACAATTGTGTGAGGGGGCCATAGATATGCGTGCTCGGAACAGCTAAAAAAGAATTGAGGATAATGAACGTATGAGAAGCTTAAAGAAAATGAAACGACTTATTTGGAATACAGCCATACAGATTCAAACTAAAGTTGAAAAATTAAAAGGTCCAGAGTTACCTTGGCAGACTGGTAAGTAAATCTTCTGCAGATCAAAAATTAATGGGAAACAATCGCGGTTATTGCAGACTATGTTGTATTCTTATTGATTTTCTGTTACTTAGTGGACATTTGAATTAACTTTTCCATGTGTACCATTTGTTAATAAAATATAAACACATTTCAAATGTGGGTTTGTCTAAGATAAACTCCTGTAGTATTTTTGTTAGATGGTTAATTTTCAGCATTGCGATTTTATTTTATAGTGACTGCTGATAAAGAATTTTTATCATTAAAAATATAATAACTTTATATAAATTTTGTACGTATTTATCGATGTAAAATTATTTCTTCCTCATTTAGCACATGCAAAATCTACTGTTTGCACTCCCGTGTTGTGTTACCATTTAACACA
This sequence comes from Marisa cornuarietis, assembly GCA_004794655.1. Taxonomy (NCBI): domain Eukaryota; kingdom Metazoa; phylum Mollusca; class Gastropoda; order Architaenioglossa; family Ampullariidae; genus Marisa; species Marisa cornuarietis. The sequence goes on along the minus strand of SMMW01000593.1, from coordinate 169,553 downwards.
ACAATCTAAGTGATGTTTCTTCATTTGACTAGAAGACATGAATAGATTTGCTGGACTCACTGTTACAAATGCTACTTATACGCAATGGAACTTTCCAGTGTAAGAAAGTAATTTTCTTCTGCTTTTCTAGTGGCAGGTGAAAATTCCAATGTTTGAAGACTCATATCTTGAAAATTGAAGGTACCCATAGTTTGGGAATTAGAGACCGAAGAGCCACTTTTGTGGCTCAAGTAGACTTATTAACCCAATCGTAAAGAAAGAATGTTGCACTCGTGTTGTCCTTTAGCAATAATTATATACTTTATAGAGAAATATAGTTTACAATAATATCATATTGAGCAGTAATCAATCTATACTTATTAGAAAGTCTGCTACAAAAGTTCGATTGTATCTTTGTAGATTTCGCTTATTTAACTTTACAGTTAGTTCCCTTTGTTATTGTTAATGACTCTTCAAAGTCCTAAAATGAATATTGTATTGTGATGACTTCTCTACAAATACATAATGTTGCCACTAATTAAATCAATCCGCAAGAGAATATCGCACAAGTCATTTTCAATATGATTCTTATTTAATTTAGCAATTTAAGTCTGCTTACCTCGTTCACGCCTTCTGAAACACATAGAAAGAATGACACTTATTAGTATACTTATAATACTAGCACAGTCCTTCCTCCCTTTAACTGTACATTGTTTTACCCTACTGTTATAAATTACTGTAGAAGCTATAGATTTCAAATTGCCAATACATTACTTTGAACGTGTGGAATAATTACTATAACTTTTACTGACAGTAAGAACATTAAATCAGTGTTGTACATATATGTATGTATACCTTGCATATTAAAGAATTAGAATCATTTGGAGGACACAGCTTACGTAACTGACATCAAGAAGACTGATAAGAATTCCGTCACATGTATTAAAAATATAAACAGAGCACAGTACTACCAAACAGTCAAAGAAATGATATCAAAATAAATCATTGTACTTTAATATTTAAAGAACATAACACTTAAAGCCCCAATAAAATACAGCATATAAAAGCACACACAGACCACAGTACGTGAAAACACGCAAAGTCTGCTGTACCTTGCTGCATCCCACTATGCAAAAATTGCATCTCCAAACAAACAGAACACAGTGCCGCAAAACAAACTTTCGCTTCGCTTTACCACCCATTACAAGTTCATTCTTTACACATTTACATCATTGAGCTCTGTTTTCTGATTTCACAGAACGCACGTGCATCACTGCCATTCCCCCTCCCCCTAAAAAAGAGACAATGTGAGTGCATTTTTCTATAAAAGTAACCTCATTAATATGTAAAGAGATGGAAATATTAATTTTATGCATACTTTACTGTGCATTTCTTTCTCAGTGTCTGTTGTTTACTTACGATCTTTCATAAGAAAAAACGTGTTGTGCTCGGAATCAGTTATCTAAATGATTTGATATATGAGTTGACTATAATAGAATAGTGCTTTCGATAGACATATGGACATGAAAACTGATGAACATCAGGTGAGAGTGAGGTGATGATGATTGATGTGAGGGTCAAATGAAAGTAAATGTTGATGAAAGCTTATAGCATGGCCTTGATCGAGGCGGTGACTCGCTGAGCAAATTTGACATCGTTCGTTAAGGCCTTTCTTTACATTGAAATTTGTCGTCAAATGATTTAGTCCGCCAAAGTTTTGTTTGAAAATCTCAGGAAACCGATGGGTTGGGGCGAACCTTCGGGGATTTTGCAACTTTGGTCAACATGTTGAGCTGTCCAAACTTGTTTTCTACTACGTTGGCAACACATGCCAAAACATTTGTCAAAACAATGATATTGTGGGTAAATTTGAAAGTTGGACCTTTAGATTTTGTTGTCCAGTTAAGAATGGCCTTAATGAGACAAGTATGACAGTTCTGTGTCGTTGAAGACGACACCCCTCTATTCCTCCTATGGTCTGACAGGTAACAGCAACAACTCCGGCAAGACAGCTACCTAGTTTGTTGCATCGCCAGCGACTGCAGCGCAAAGAAAACATTACATTCTACCTTCTTTCTTTTTGACGACAGCGCCTTCTGGACACGCCTCGCAACATTCGCCCGGGGCAATATAAGGATCCGATCCATCCGGGCACTTGTCTATCACTTCGCATTGCTTCTGAAAGCATATGGGCTCTCCTCCATCAACGCACTCGCACTGGTAGCAAGGGTCATCGTCGTAGGGAAAGTACACCAGGCCAGCAGGAACATAACTAGCCAAGACCTTATCGTAGCACTCTTTTTCTTGCCCTACAACATAGCAAGGGTTAAGCAGACGTCACAGATGCGCGCGCGTGCTCGCACACGGCGTGTCGTGACTATATGTTAACCCTTTGACTGCTGGCACTTTTCACGCGCGGGGAGCGAGCAGATGTATGAAATGGAGTGCAGAGGCGGTAATAATGAGGCATGAGGTTACGTTTGACAACTAAAGAAAATAGCAAAGTTGAACGTTGAGCGGAATTTATGAAAGGGGTAAGCAGATTACCCGAGTGCTTTTTTTTTAAATGGAATGTGACACGAAGAATCGCGAAAAACTTGCTGATGAAAATGAAAATGATCTTTCTTTTCTTAATGAGCATAACATCTTAAAATGGCTAGCGCTAATTTTGCGAGAAAACTGACAACGACAGTTTAGAAGGACGATGACTGTTGAAGATGTGACGAAGTTATGAACGAAAGATTGTTTGCAGTCAAAGGCTTAACAGGAGGCTCAAGAGCTTAGGTTCTGAGTCGGCATCTGCGTACGTCACACAGTGATGATGATGATGATGATGATGATGATGATGATGATGATGATGATGATGATGATGATGATGATGATGATGATGATGATGATGATGATGATGATGATGGTATTGTGGGTGGCTCATAATGCGTTATATTGATGTTAACCACTTTGTCCCTGATTTAGTAATATGGGAAAACAAATGTGCTGCTTTTAAAACGTTATTTGACTTGATGCAGCAGTACTTTATGATCAAAGACGACAGTCACGCCTCTGCTACTTTATCAAAGAGCAGCTCGGTTGATGTCAGAAATATGGGAATGTCAGTACTATCAAATAAGACAAGTGAATTACATTCCCCTCAAATACGTTTCGCTCACTTTTGTCACATTTACGTCCTTCAGCGTGAGAATCTTCTTAAAATGAAACGCCTCAGCGCTAAGAGCACTCTTACACGTCTTATGGCTCTGTTGTAAGGGCTATCGTAGCGAGTAAAGACCTCAAACCCAGACTTAATCCAGGCGTATTCATGAAGCGAAGATGAGTCGTTACCCGTTGGCAAAATGGAGTTATCAAGGAAAAACTTCTCGTCTCCGTAGTTACGACGTACTGTCCTGACCCCTTACGGACATTGCTGTATGTTACTGTACTCCAGAGCATCTTTGCCACCTATTTATAACTACGATCTAAAGCAGCATCCGATGAGTGCGGACGCCACTTAATCACAACGAAGACAAGATACTTGCCCTTGATTTACCCCGGACTATGAGTTACCTTTGCTTCATGAATACATGTCCTAGTCATCACGACGACTATCCTCGCACTGCTGGGTAGGGTGAACATTTTTGTGTTCGGGGTTTTTTTCGTTGTGTTGCCCCACCTTTTCACTTTAGTCTTAATTTCGCTCTTGCAAACATCTACCTGAACGTCAACGAATTAACAGATGAAAGTAAAAACTCACTAAAGTAATTTGCCGTCTACTGCGACCTACTGTGCATCCCACTTTCGCGCATGCGTGGTCGGGACGACAGCTTGAGTGCATAGTGAGGCAAGTGATTGTACAGCGTGCTGAACACATGCCCTCACCACTGAACGCATTTTCATTTCTGATGCATTCATTCTTTCCTGGGATAATATTTGTTTCCAGGCCGTGACCTGCTAAGAGTAAGAGAGTACCGCGTACCGCAACGCATGTACCCATCATGAACCCGAAAGACCGTACGCATCTCAGTTTATGAAGCCATGGGAAGAGCGCGGGACACTCTTCTTACTGTACTTAAGTCAGAATTTCTCGGTTTGTAAATAACTACAGTCCTAATGTGAATTCCAGGCTTAGGCTCGTCTCTAACCTATCTAAGCATTTTGTCACGTGATAATTTTAGCCAAGACAACCTCCGGTAAAACAGAACCAGACTAAATGATTAAGCTTTTTTAATTTCACTTCACACTCAACCCGTTCAGCCTGTGGACTAGTGTTTATGTACAACAACAGAAACACAAAAGGGTCAAATCGACACGACCGTTTTCAACTGAACCTGACTCTTGACAGAATTGAAGCGCTGGTGGAATAGGAATAAAATCATAAGTTTTCATCTAAGAAAGAAAGATCGACGCAGGGGCAACAGCCACCCTCTCTTCCACTTGTCCCAGTTTTGAAACACAGACGCGAAGTACTGGTCCTTGAGCTGGCAGGTAGGACGGGAGGCTCAATGCGGCCTGGGGTTTGTTTTTTTCCTCAAGCCCGCTGCTGCAGCATTCCTCGTGCCTCCAAGGTGACGCATGCGCAGTCTTCGCTCGCACGCGCTCATTACAAGGAAGGAGCTACACCTGCACTTCGGCGTCTACAGGCGGCTTTTCGTTTTGCACACAAGCTACTGGTGTGGCCTACATTGAACCGTTACCAGAGATCACTTGTTTATTCAGTGTTTTGGTTGTAATTATTACAAGTGATACGGTAGCTAAGAATTTACTCGCTTGCTTCTAGCTGCTGATGACAAGTAACGTTTAAAATAATTCTCGGAAAGCGCAAGCTGGTAAATAAACAAAGACGATACAAAGCAAGATGCCGCCAATCCATTTTTAGAGATGGGCAGAAAAAGACGCATTCTTTTTTGTTTCGACCGTTCTTTTCCTTTCTTTCTCTATTCTATTTTATTGCATCTTAAATTTTCTATTCTCATCCCTGATTTTTTTTACTCTCAGGAAGAGAATAAAAATGATTATAACGACAGTGGCGATAAATCCCATTTGGATAAAGTAATCTATAGTAGCAATCTTGTTACGCGATAAAAAGCACAAATTTTCTTCATCACGCTTTATGAAGACTTCTAGTTCTGGTGGAAGTTCTAATACTGATATCTGACTTGACAGTTTATGCGATAGCTGTAGCCATCAATGTTCTCAAATGCGATATTAGAAGTTATCTAAGCTTTGTTAAACATAAAACTGCAACAAGTAAAATAAGCTTAACAAACGAAATAACTGTCCTAAAATGTTTTGTAAGCACCAGCTCAAGCGAGACCTCTGTATGTTTCCATGAAGATGGAAAGAACCGAAATAAGTTTTTACAATTAAGTTTAATCATAATAGAAACGCAAAGATTTACTGTTTAAATGCTTTTTTCAAGTTGTCACAGCTTTCATTAGTGCAGCCACTAACTTTACATTTATTTTTTACATTGACTTTATTTACAGCCAGACGAAAATCCATACCAGGAAGTGAACCTAACCAGTCCAACGTAGGAATGACATTTAAAGCTTGCGGACCCTGATATAAGCAAAACATAGCATTCACAGTCATCGAATCCCCTCGGGGGCTGGAGGATGTCTAAATGATAATGCATACAAGAAAACTTCTTTTTGTATTCATAAAGACCAAGGTTAAAGTTTTCACCTACCAGTAATCACAAAGGCCAACAAACAGTACTTAGCTTGTTGCTGTATCTCTCCAAACAAGGAAGACCAAACATATTATACAGTCATCCAACTGTTGTTACGGTCGTTCTTTGTTTAACTGCATCTAGATCACTCCAAAGTTATAATCACTTGTTGATGTGAAACACGCATTGTACTTACCCTGGGCCTTGGCGATGACACAAAGCGCCAAGAAGGCGCCGATGTAAGATGCGCTCAGCATGTTTGTCAGATGAGTTGTCTACTCTTACTGGCAAAGCAGTGACGGAGCCGTAGGAAGCCCGAACCCGACGGACAGGTTAGGGTTCCAAACGGACCTCTGTCGTGGGGGAAACTGGTGGTTGTGGGTGTCGTAGGTCTTACGACAAACTAGGCCGCGCCTGCTGCTGGGCTCGGATAAGCGCAGCAACAGAACGGGTTCCTAGTGTAAAAAGTGAAGAGAAGATGCCAAGATACCTGGATAGGCAAACGGGCTTTTAGAAAGCCGCTGCCAACATCGGTCTGCCACACCAAGCATGGATTTTATATCGCGTGCAAGACCTTTCCTCCAATCGGATCGTCCGTAACAAGCAGGGAGGCTGGCACTGAGGCGGAGCCTCGACTAGGAGGGAGTTGCAGTAGGTGGTGCTAGACAGATAACTAAAAAAAGAAAAAAAAGTGTTTTGCCAACAAGTACACAAAGGGACAGGAGGTCCAGGGTGTCGAGTTAATGGTGTGTAGGGAGGGAGCGAGGGAGGTTAGCAGGATAGGCTGGGTTGAGGTCGGTTGAATTTAGGTCATGGGAAGCAACGCTGGAAACGCTCCGGTCTGCGCGACTTTTTTTTTTTTAATTCTTAGCTGACAAACTTTTAGATGCTTTACGACCGCGTGTTTGGGTCTCGACATATCTGTCATGAAATCCTGTTTACACCCTGGTCTAAGCCAGCTTGCCCCGGAAAACGACTAAGCACCCAAAATATCAAGAAACCTCCCACCTCCTCCAGACCTCTCTACCCCCCCTTCCTCTCCCGACCCACCCTTTCGCAGCATCACACCACCCTGCTGCACTCCTTCTTCACCTCTGCTGCTGGCATGCCTTCTCTCAGACACCTCGGTCCTGTAAACAATCTACAGCTGATGCCACGCCCGTCGAAAAAGAAAACAAAGATTATTTTGGAGCTGTCAATGTCTGGCTTTCTAAAACATTTTGCTTAGAAGCAAATAAAAAAAGTTAAAGATACTTTGTACATGGAGGCAGCCACACTGAAGAAGCGACTCTAACCACCCCTTTCAACCGGATAGGGCACAGTACTGCTACCCCCTTTATCGGTAATGCGCAGTCTTTTTCAGTTTATGTAATACACTTGACCATGTGGAATGAATTGCAATAAATGTTCTATCTTTGCTAATTGTTACAAGGATGATGGAGTAGAAATGGTATATGATAAGGAAACTAAAAATAGCTTTTACCTGGTAGGAACAAGTGGGGAACACAGTATAGTTTGTGCTGGTCCTTGCAATCTACACTCGCATCTATTCTAATGCTGTCATTGTTTTTTGTATCTGAATATTTTTTTGTCTGGTATTGGATAATTAATTCTGGCGGCAAAATACACAGAGGGACACATACATACAGAAACGACATACAGAAATTCATTACACCCAAACATCTCTGTCCAACCGATCAATCCCGTTTTTTTATTTTTATCTGTATTTTGCGACATACTTTTTTGTAGGTTAAAAACAAGCCCACCTGTATTATTGCTTGATATTTACTACATTTTTGTACTTTATGGCAGTTCTATGGTAATTAGAACAATATAAAATTTGTTAAATGAGCAAAAAGAAAACATTTTATGTAGTTTCACATTTTTTTTAATTCTGTTACTTCAGCAAAATAACTGCAACATTAGTTTTGCAACGTGGAAAAGCATTTCAAAGTCTGGGTTTCGCCAAAGACAAAATTAGAAACTTTCTGCATTTGCTATGGTATGCTTGAGAAACATGTTTCCTTTCTGACATTTTGTTTTTGCCATATCGTGTTCACGTCGGTGCCTTGGATGCATTCAAAAAGAGTTCTTCAAAAATGCCTGCCTCGCAGTTCACAAATTAGGGACAGTCCAAAATAAAAAAAAAGAAGAAAGTCCCGAGAAAAGTTCGTAATGGAAAAGAGTGGAAACGAACTAGAAATAAAAACAAGACGATTCGTGAGAACCGGGCTATGGGGTGACGTCCTCGACCAAGGCTGGAGGAGACAGGATTCAGTCAGGTGTGGGGGTAGACGGAGAGAATGACACCGTCGTGACAGATGAGTAGAATTTTAAGGGAATTGTAAAAAATTAGGCGTGGAAATGAAGACGATAAAAGGCTTCAAAAAGAAAACAGCGGAAGGATACTGGAACCCTCGGCGATGGGTGGAGCGTTGGGACGAGGTGTGGGGGGTTTTGTCCATGTCTCCTGTGGTGGTAGTTATGAAACAAAGGTAAGTAGTTGCCCTGAGACAACAGGGTGAACTCAAGGAAACGTTTTTTTTCCAAATTTATAAAGAAGTGTCCAGACCCTCCAAATGTTGCTTTACCCCTGTAGCCGTCGTTAACAGGAGGTGGCAAAGGAGTATTGGGTCAGTTGCGAATTGTGGGCAGTGTGGTGTTGTAATGGAAGTCAGAGTGTACGATCATCTCTGGTGAAGTGTGAATACGTTTCTGAATGAATATATTTGTCTACGTGATTGATTGATTGATTGATTGATTGATTGATTGATTGATTGATTGATTGATTGATTGATTGATTGATTGATTGGCTTCAGCAAGGGCGTGAGCATCTGACACTGCCACTGTCGTCATCACACAGTGTCGTAGTTCTGCTGTAAGCATAATCGAATTGCAAGCACATTAATATGAAAACTTACATCCGAATAGAGAAAACATTTTCAAGATAAGTGGCTTGCCAAACAAAACTAAGTAATTCGTACTTATCTTAGCCTGCCTCACAAGCCTACTCATCCCCAGTGTCACACACCATCACAAAAGCCACTTCTCAAACACCATCACCAAACACACACACACACACAATACCCTTCAAGAAAGAAAGAAAGAAAGAAAGAAAGAAAGAAAGAAAGAAAGAAAGAAAGAAAGAAAGAAAAAAAAGACAAATGTATTTTCTTATAAGAATATTACGTTATGAATTTTATAGGATGCACTTTGCAAGCCAACTAAAATAAGCTCTCCAAAACATCAGCAGAATTTTAACTCTCTTATCGGGTAGCTGAGTCTGCGATAAGGGCGGTAAGCAAAACTAGGTCACGTCTGCAGCACTGCTTGCGCATGCTCAGCAATATTTCAGATCATGGCGCCCTGCTATGGCAAAACAAGTGAGACCGAAACACTTTTTTTTTAATAGATTCTTAAGCGAAAAACTCTAACTTGCAGGAATGAAAATCTTACAAGTTAATTCTGTTATAATACGTAAAATATTCCACTGTGCCAACAAATGCGCGCCCCAGCGGTACGTCGTGACTCACGCTGACCCAAGATGGCGTCAACACTTCTTTAATTCCACGACCTGTCAAAAAATCCTCTGTTATCCAGCTCTTCAGGTTGCAGACTCGCACCTCTTTTTATGTATCTTTCCTTCATTTTTGTCCGACACCTACAGTGAGTGCCTCGCTTGTACCCTAAGTTGTCACCCCTTTCTGTACCTTCGATGGCGTAGAAGATGTTCAGGTTTTGGAGGGAGGGGGGAATTCCATGCTGACAGTGAACTACGTTCACATTATTGCCCCAGTATCTTTTTTTTTTGGAAGGGGCGGCTGCCCCCATTACCGCCCATCCCCGGTTCCTACTCTATTGCTCTGGTTGGTTCATGAAGATTTAATTGTTGACTCAGGCTTATCCGCAGCAAAATAAGTCTTCCGTGACATTTGCTGGGCGACATTTAGAGTTCTTATGCGTTGGGGTTTTAGCGCCAAGAGACCCCTTTTGAAGAAAAAAGTTTTAGGAAACGCGTGCGAACTTCTCGGTGTGAACAGGCGCGGGTGAGAGGGTTACAGAATTTGTTTGCACCCAAATTTCCAGCTAAGCTGTTTTCATATGTTTAATCTTTAAATTGTCTTTCATTTTATTTTTATGGATACATTCCTGTTTATCTGCTTGTAAATGGTATTGGTAGGTAGATTTTGTCTCTGTGTGTGTGTGTGTGTGTGTGTGTGTGTGTGTGTGTGTGTGTGTGTGTGTGTGTGACATCGAGAGTGCGTTTAAGGCTCTCCCTCCGTGTGTTTCACTAAGAGAGAGAGTGTGTGTGTGTGAGTGAGTGAGTTGGGGGTGGGGGCGCTCAGGGGCAGCTGACGACAGATGCCCGAGACCCTGACTGTTCAGTGACACGTGCAGTTTCACATACATGTGCTAAATCCTTTCATACATATGGAATCTAAAACGATAGTATACACTTGGCCCCCACTGGTTAAGTGCACTTTTGGCTCGACTTCATTCGGACACCACGCCCTGCAAGTCTGGCTGAGCTGGAGGTCATTCTCGGGTGCTGAAATTAGAAACGACAACATGGCAGTCTCACGTGCCCTGTACACCAGCTGCTTTTAGACAAAGCACCCACTGATGAACAACCAGAAGCCCGAAAGCAAGGTATATGAGCTAGATGTCTTCTAGCTAACAACTTACTTGTGCATATACATCTGTCATTGCTCTGTAGCAACGGTGAGAAAACGAAAAACCCCTGCAGAATCTCCTACCCAAGAACTAAATTTTATGAGAATCTTACAACTTTTAAATGAATCATACTTCAGGCAAAGCCACAGAAAAGTATTGTACCTCTCTGAATCAAAGTGGTTCATCCGATTCTGTAGCAAGGGATGTAACTCCATTCAAAAATGGTTCACGTAAAGAAATTATCGGATTTCGCCCCTTTTTTGCTTCCACAGTTTTTGAGTAAAAAATTATTAAACGCATTCGCTTGAGTGGACTGGTGTTCATATTTGGTAGAACGAATGCATAAATTTATTTTTAAAGGTCTGAAAGAGTTTTGTTGCGAAAACTGTATACGAAGAAAACCAGGCTGCCAAACGTAATAGACGCTAAGCCCAAGGAATTGCGAAAACGTCAGTAGACTGCCGTCTTTTATTTTTGAATGTTTCCTGAATCATCGATTGCCAGGAGACAAAGAAAAGATCTTAGTGGCTGGATGCGACAAATATGTATTTTTTTAATTTTCTAATGTATATCTTCATTGACAAAGTCACATTTAAGAGTGGACAATGATGCCATTTATCAAATCCGAAAGAATGACAGAAATCAGGCGAAGATGCTATGAGGCGATTGTATGATTGTCAGGGAGCTACTACGACCGGTCTGTATAACAGAATGATGACGACGACGACGACGATGATGATGATGATGATGATGATGATGATGATGATGATGATGATGATGATGATGATGATGATGATGATGATGATGATGATGATGATGATGATGATGATGTTTCTTTCTTGCTTCCTATGCAAGCCAGCAGCATGTTTAAATACTTCTAAGTATATGATGATGATGATGGTGTTTCTTTCTTGTTTCCTGTGCAAGCCAGCAGCATGTTTAAATACTTCTAAGTATATGATGATTTTTATGAAGTATATTGTAAGTATATGATGATAAATACACGAAATAAATAATTCGTCGTTCAAAAATATATTATTTATATGCATGCATTTCTATGACATTATACTATCGGAAGAAAAAAAAAGCAGCTGTAGCGAGGAGGAGAAAAAGACTGACAGACCGAGGAAACGACCACCAGGATAATCAATGAAAGAAAAGAAAAGAAAATTAAGACCATGTTATTATATTTCTCCTTGCGAAATGAAGGAAACACGTGATCATAAACATAATACAATTTCTGACTTCTTTATGCTTCCGTACAAAGGCACAGCAGCTGGAGCTTATCGCGCTACTCAAGCTTGGCCTGACGCGACACAGCACTCCCCACTACTCCCCAGTACTCCCCTCGCTCCCGCCATGCGAACCAGTGTATGCGGATGCTGGAAGCAGGGGACTGAAGAGCACTGCAAGTGCCACTGCAAAACAGAGGCGACTTGTTGTCAGGGCAAGCGATGTCGACTGGGATAATGTCATTCTCTCTGTAGGTCGCTTCTCTTCCTCAAGGCTGTGCAGGGAATCACGTGACGATGGCTCTACAAACATTCATCTCCGTCAGAATTATTTACTAACAGGTGATTAGGAAATGCAGGAAAGGAAATGATGGTAGTGAAGTCTGCTTTGACTCACGACTGCGGTGTGTGTGTGTGTGTGAATGTACGCGTGCAAGAGCATGTATGCGTGTGTGAGGAAGATTTGATAGCATGGGAATTCTTGTCTAACACACAGCTCGTGCGCATTTGTGTGTGTGAGAGTATTTTGTGAGTATCCGTGGGTGTTTGAATGTGTTTCTATGTGTCTGTGCGAGTGTGTCTATGTGTGTGTGTGTGTGTGTGTGTTTGTGTGTGTGTGTGTGTGTGTGTGTGTTGCTGAGTGAGTTTGTAAGAGCATATAAATGACCTGTGTGCTCTCTCTCTCTCTCTCTCTCTCTCTCTACAGATTACAGTTACAGTTGAGTAGGAAACTTCCCACCATTAAATCTCTCTAATTAAGATGCGAATCTTTCTTTTTAAATTAAAAAAGAGATCTCGTTTTCTACTACGCGAAAAACTTTCTTTTCAGTGCTTATTACCCAAGCTGAGTCGAGCATAAAAGTAATATCCGGCCTTCAAAACTCTGCGACAGGTTCCTACTTTTTTCGCGCAAGAGGGAATGAAATCATGACATATGGCGTGATAATAATTACAGTACCAGCAGACTTTAAGACCAATCCTTCTTTCTCATGGAAAATTAGCTGAAATATCAGGATTCTTTTCGGCCTATCTCAGTAACCCGAGGTTTTATTGACATTAATACCGATCCTGAATATTTATTTATGCAACGTCGTATCACACCATCTCTAACTTGGTAACCTTTTGTAAGCTGCATAATGTTTTAATGTTGTGATGCTCAAAAAAGGGTGAAAACTTTATCGTCCTTAAAACAGATTAAAAGTACGCTTTGTATACCTTTGATGTGCGTTTTTCTAAGCGGTTGTTTCTCTTTCTTACATTTTCCCTAGTGTTATCATCTATTCACTGAGGGTGCGCACATGCACACGCACGCATGCACGCGCATGCAATCTTTCTCACCCATCTCTGAGAGAGAGAAAGACGCGCCCACACCCTTACGGATTTCCTTTCCGTTGGATTAGAGAAATAAGGAACACATATTGTTTACGACTTCATGAGCGAAGTTATCATTTCCGCAAAATAAGGTGCAGCAATTTCAAGCATGTCCCTATTTTTATTTCTTTATATTTTTTAATGTATATCTACTTTCTACGCAACACTCAACGATAAATGTTTAGGGCTAAATGAACAAAACTCGATTTTCTCGCAAGCAATTACTGGCCAAAGGTGATGCAAAGATTTTCTAGAACCTGTAAGAGTACATTTATCCTAGAGAGCAATTAGGTACAGCTCTGTAGGGGAGCACAACAGCAAAGCAACAATACAACACATTTACATCCCTTCCACCTAATAGACTATCATGCAATCATGGTTTATGTGTACATGCGATCTACATTCATTCGCACTCAGCATCGGTCAGAGGTCGCACAAAGGACAGCCTCAGCTTGTTGGTCCTGCATCCAGGTACATAAAATAGGCGGCCCGGTGGATGTTGATGAAACTCTTTCGACAGGACATGCCTATCGTCGCGTAGAACTGCAGACACTGTTAGAAGTGTCTACCTGCTAAACTGAAGATCACTCTGGGCTGTCCCAATAACTTTGGAGCAGATGCATACAACACTAATCAAGCTGCACTTGTCCTTCACTGCTAGACAGTTGTAAAAACAGATAAACGAGGACAGTACACTGTCTATATGGGATCTATAAAATAAGGTGACCGGACACTTAATCCCCAGACGTTTAATCCCCGACACTTAATCCCCTAGCCACTTAATCCCCAGACACTTAATCCCCAGACACTTAATCCTCAAAATGGCTCCAACATTGACTTTAATAGCTCACATGAACTTTAACTAATGTTATAGATGTTGAAGTTAAGTATTACTTGTATTTTAACTGTCAAACTTAGTTTGATGTTTACATGAAAATAATTATTTGAATTTGAATTAAATTTTTAATCCACTTCATAACTTTTTGAGTTGAAATTTCATTTTGAGAATTAAGTGTCTGGGGATTAAGTGTCTGGGGATTAAAAGTCTAGGGGATTAAGTGTCGGGGATTAAGTGTCTGGGATTCATAAAATAACCGAAGAGATATCTGGGAAACGGAGAAAGATTTCACCTTCCAGAGAAGGAAGAGTTGCTGTTGAGCCTTCTGCGCGACAGTCTGAGTGTCGGTATCCCAGCAAAGTCTCCTGTCGAAGATGGCTCTCAAGTATTTAAATGCATTGACAATTTTCACCTCCTCGTAATGGATGACAGTTATGGGGCTTGGTGAAGAATTCCACGGAAAGACAATCTCTTTGGTTTTATTTAAGCACATTAATTTCTAAGAAATTGGCATCACAATAAATTCAGTCAAGGCTACACCATGGGTATCCACTGGCCCGCTAAGTCATCAGAGAATCTGACAAGATATTGACACTCGTGGTTACTGCGACAAATGCTGGTATACAGAATAAGCAAACACGGGGATAAAACACAGCCTTTGGGTGAGCCAGTGCACGTTTGTGATGGAGTCAGAAAAAAATTACCATTGACAAATACATGTCTGTTAACGAGAAAGTGAGCGATCAATGACAGTAGCTGATGGTTAAGGCAAAACTCGTCAAGACGTCTTTTAGCTAAGAGATATGGTTAGTTGATGTTGAAAGCCGATGAGAAATAAGCAAACAGCAATCAACTGTTAAACATGAAGCAAGCTGCCTAGTTCTATAAAATTAAATAGTATGCAAAGTTAAAAAGAATAGATGCTTTATACTCACTTCGATGTACCTGTCTGGTATATCAGACCAAAGATCATACAATATATAATATATATAGCGGTTATTGAAGATCATTAATAGGACGACATTTGCTGAACTAGGAGTAGACTAAGGGAAGCAACTATAAAATTTTATCATCCTGTCCTGATGCAATTGCTTCCCTGGAACCTGGCGAGTGGCGTAGGTGAAGCCGCAACTTCAAGACTGTATTAATGCAGATAGTGACAGTTGTCTTGCTTCACCACGGCTTCTGTTTAAAACTTTCCTGAACAGATTTATTTAAATTAATGATCATCTGTCGTGTATTTACACAGTCCTCAAAGATAACTAAAAGGATAAATCAATTTTATTTCGTAGTGTGTTAACGTGATACATTAAATATCATTGTTATTTTTACTATCATGGGTCGCTATTCTTTGCACACACACACACACACACACACACACACACACACACACACACACACACACACACACACACACACACACACACAAATCCAGATACTGAAGTTGTAACTGAACAGTCTCATCGCACCACTTAACAATGTACAGTGGTGCGATGAGAATTATCTAGAGTTGAATATAAACAAAACTAAAGAAATAGTTATAGACTTTAGGAAGACCAAAGAGGATTTGTTATTCCCAGTGTGATACACAGTAAACCTGTTGAAACTGTTAATTCCTTCAGGTATCTGGGAACTATTTTTGATAGCCAGCTCAAATGGAATGTTAATACCGAACACATTGTTAAACGTGGCCAACAAAGGAATACCTTTTGCGTAAATTAAATAGTTTTTCAGTTAGCCAAGTAATCTTAGGTCGTTTTTACCAGTTATTCATTGAGAGTCTTCTATCTTTTTCATTTGTATGCTGGTTTCGCAATCTCTCTGTCCATGATAGGAATAGTCTGAACGGTGTTGTGAACATCTGTTCTAAGATAATTGGTATTAAACAGAGGGATTTAGCTTCTTTTAGTGACCAGCAAATTGTACGGGAAGCTTCATGTATTTTATCATTACCTAAACATGTACTAACAAAAGAATTTGTATTATTAAGCTCAGGTAAACGCTATGTCATGCCTATTTGTAAGAGTAACATACACCTAAAATCGTTTGTGCCATCTGCAGTCCAGTTGCTCAATCTTAGATGAATTGTCAACGATTTGTGTGTGTGTGTGTGTGTGTGTGTGTGTGTGTGTGTGTGTGTGTGTGTGTGTGTGTGTGTGTGTGTGTGTGTGTGTGATGTAAGTACATACTTGATTTCCTTGGTGTAATTTTTTATCTTTATGTGTGTGTGTGTGTGTGTGTGTGTGTGTGTGTGTGTGTGTGTGTGTGTGTGTGTGTGTGTGTGATATATGCTACTTGCCCACTTCTTTCTTTTTTTTCATTTTTCAATTTTTTTTTTCATTGTTGAACTTGAGCACATTCCTATGTTCAAATTGCCCACTGAGACAAATAAAGTTGGTCATTGTCATTGTCAATAAATCCGTTAAAAAGGATCTAAGATTTGTGTATCCAATAACAATCCTAAATAATTTATTATTTCTTTACAGCGCAGCTATTGACCTATGTCGCAATGCCCAGAGAGCACAAAGTTCCAAGATATTGCTAAAATGCAGGTGGAAAAGAGAAAGGGAAAGGAGCTCTAACTAGGAGGCGGCAGGTACGAACACTAAAGTTTCAGCTGCATCGTGATAGCTGCCTCCCCTTCCTCCGTTCTATGTTGATCAGATTTCTACAAACTGATCTAGATGTGCTCGGTAACATGATTTTAGCTTCTGGTAAGTTCTGCAAACTAGTTTAAGGTACAGCGTGGACATTCTCAACTCAGAAACTGCGATTTTGATCTTACATTTCCCAATCTCTTCGTTCACACGATGATTGGTCTGTAGCAGCTGTCTTTACTAAGAGAGAGATTAGAGAGAGTGGTGGAGACTGAAGACGACCCTGTCTTGGTCAACTCATCGTTTTAACGTTCTCCTGTGCTAACACTCCTTACCATTATCTTACCTTAATTTGTCAGCTTTGTCTCAGAATAGTTGAACAGCTGACATATAGTGCCACTAAATGGAGTCAAATTTTAAAAGGAAAATAAACGTATGCTGATGGCGCTATCATTTAAATATTCGTGGGTAAAGTGTGTTGAAAGTTATCCTTTACCCTAACCCTTTGTCTTTTCCGTCAAACTCTAGTACGTCGAAATATGATGAGAAGCATCGATCGCACACGCAGGAGAACTTCTCTCTTTCTCTCTCTGTGGCTGCTTATCCTATCATCTTTATAAATAAAGAATTTTCATTCTCTTTCTAAGATATTATAATATTATAATATTAAATTTCTTTCGTCTTTATAATAATTTCCTTTCTCTTATTCTCATTCTTTCTTTCTTAAAGAAATAATAGCTTGACAACCTTCACCTATTTATTTATTTAATTTCTTGCTAGCTCTTCACTGGGCTAAGACGGCACGAGACTTGTCCGCACGAACTATATTATCACAAGCTTACACTCTGACGTGGAGTAACCCTCGCATATAAAGCTCTAGAGTAGCCTGCGCTCCAGACACGTGCGCTACCGTGTTTGATTTGCGGGGCCGCGAGGATTATGTTGCCATGGCTACGCTGGCTCATACTCACCCAGAGCTTGGTATTAGCCAGCTTTGGGCTAAACATCTCGTACCCGAGACAGCTGCGATCAATGATCTCTCTTGTGATGTTTCCCTCTCCCCGCCTTGATTTCTTTGTGGCTCTGTGCTTCGTGCACGAAGTTTTCAGATGAAGCCATCGCCAGATGACTGCCAGGAACTCGTGATCTAGTCACTCATGCCAATTTGTTATTCCCTTTTGGTACCAGGATGGGCGTGAAGTGGTGTGGTTATGTGAGTAAAGATGTTGCTGAACGCATCGATAGTACGTTGACATGGTAACGTAGTCGTGTCAGGAACAATACTTGTTCGATGTGTCTTTTCTGCGGTCTGTGAGGACGTACCATACAACGGTGCCCGTGGGCGACCAAACATCTATATATGCCTGCTCCAGATGTGCTTTGGTATCTATGGTGGTTTATGCAATGTGTGGGCTATGTCTGTCCATGTGGACAGTTTTTTTGTGTGTGCTAGAAAGTTAGTGTAGAAGAGAGAGCATGTGTAAAAGAGGGGTAGTGTGTATGCACGTGCAAATGTATACGGAGGAAATTAACGGGGTTGTAGAACCAATTACAGTATAATTGTTGAATAATTAGTGACCATCATCACGTCAAATTTCTCGTGTACTATCACTTGGTCAATAAATGAATTCTTATTTTATCTTATATTTACCAAACACGTATCTATATACACAGATTCAATTCATATAACTGCACGCAGGATCCGATCCCCATGGCCATTTACCTGTGGGAAGCTTCGTATCCTGGCAGTGACCGAGTTTGACTTTAGAACAGAAGGTGATTGGTGCTAGGACGTCTCGTGCGTGTGGCTGTAAAACTCCCCCGTCCATAAATCAGTTGCTTGGTAGAAAGGAATACCGGGTTTATCATGGAGAGGTAAGGCTGGCGGAATGAGAGGACTCGGCTCACCCTTCGACATACCCTGCCCTAGAGACGGTGAAGCATCTACTGTAACTGACCCTACGGCGCATAGCTTCTGGAACTCTTTGCTTTTACCCTTGTCCATGTTTGTAAAGTCGATGTGAACGATTGCTTAGCTCAGATGTAGTGTTTCTTTCTTCTGGTACGTGTAAGGTGCAGGCATACGACACGGAGATCATTTGCCCGCTTCTGCTATCACCTCATGGCTGTCCTCATAACCGAGGTTGATAGAGTGAAAGAGGGGCAGATACCTTTGGTAACTATCATGCTACATTGCAGAAGATGACTTGAACACATGCAATTGATCTCCACTGGCAACATTTTGTCTTTTTCTAAGTTCGAATGAAAGCGTTTAACGTGAAACATTGTTGATGTGGAAAAGGGAATCGACGTGTTTCTCATCTGTGCAGTGAAGCTTTTACTTGAATTCCATTAGATAAACTATCACACCTTTGTATTGTATAGCCTGCCAGACACTGACTCACTCACTGACTCACTCACTGACTCACTGACTCAATCAATCAATCAATCAATCAATCAATCAATCAATCAATCAATCAATCAATCAATCAGGTGAATGGTTAATAACATAGAGAGACTGTGACGAGCACATCGACACAGGGTGATAAAGGAACTTAAACATGAAATGGTAAGAGTACACAAGAACATTTGAAGATTCGCGTCTTCATCTTTCGTCAGTTTATTTTTCTCCCACTCATCCAGCCACTCCACTTTAGTGCTCTTTCTGCCATTCTCGTGCCAGGCTGGTCGCTTCACTTTCAGCTGTCGTCCTGAGTTAGCTACCCTTTGCTTGTGTCTCGATGGGCAATAGAGCAAAGTTGATTTAAAGCTTCGGTTGGCGATATCGGAAGTCTGTTATGACCAAGAAGTATTTAAAGTCAGTCCTTTAAAAAACCAACAAGGCCGTTACACCATTGGGCAGTAAAACAAAACCTGCTGGCTGGATGACCCACATTCCGATCGATAGACCATCCCAAAGAACGAGACAAGGATCAATGGAAGAAATAACCTTTTAAGACAATGAAGCAGTTAAATGGCTAAGGTTGGTATGCTTCTTCTGTCAGTGTAAAAAGGATGAGAGGAACGAATTTAATTTCCCACCATCACCACAACGCCATACCCCTCTCCCCTCAACCACACACACACACACACACACACACACACACACACACACACACACACTGTTTGTGCATAAATTAATAGTTTGTGTATAAGTGAAAAATCGGGCCTCAAATGGCTTTTTCCATGACACTTTTTTTTAAACCACGAAAGAAGAAAATATTTTTCTTTTCTACGACTTTCTCTTCCTCTCTCTTTCTGTGTTTTTGTTTGTACTAAACGTAGTCTATGATCTTTTCCTAAACAAAAGGAGTACTTAGATTTGGAAGATTCTCATCTTCATAGATGCACTTCGTTCATGTTTGCCATCGTGTCATCAGTTTGCTGTTGCTTGTGTTTCTTTGTTGTATGATTAATTGTTGGTAGCCTTTTTTGCACATCGCACTGAGTTTGCCCTAAAACTAATTTGCCTAGTACTCAAACACATTCAATCGCAGCACTGCAGCACTGTTATATTTAAAAGGTTCCATGTTTGCGTGGTTTTTTGTTTGCCTTTGCCCCTTTGCTTATTCTTTTCCTAATTTTTGTATCGCTTTCTTTTATAATCTGGTTTCATTTTCATTTTCTACGTTCTTTTTTATTACAGGCAAAAAAAAATTTCAGTCTTTTTTCCTCTATCATCGCAGCTCGTTGAGATGCCAAAAGGGTCTGTAAAGGTAGATTCCGCTCACACCACAACGCCTCAAGAGGCTAAGACATTTGATGAAGATGGAGAACAAGACCTGATCTGAGAAAATTCATCTTTCCTTAAATTAAAAGGAACCGGGCTGTGATCTAACCGCCATTTTGTTAATCAGATTTGTCACCGTCACCGCTTCGATACCATCACAGCTTGCACTCACCCCATTGTTGGCTGGATTTCTAAGTCGGAGAAAATGAACATTGAAAAATAGAATGAAACACCAAGGCTACTTTTTTTCTCTGCATGGTCTTTGATCAAAGTAATTTACATATCGACTCAGGTAGGGCAAAATAATGAAACAAACCAGCTATCATGGAAATGATATTCAGTCTAAAAAAGAAAGTGTAAAAAGGAAAGGAAAATTAAAAATAAATTGTCACGTGTTTGTAACAGTGGACATACAGAGGCAAAGCGTTAACAGAAAACCTTAATTACTTGGTTAGTGCATGTATATTACATTTTCATTATATAAAGTTTGTCACCTTATGAAATCTTTACCTTCTTTAGACTCACCGTGATATAGACTTAGCTGCAGGCCCGGCATAAAACACTAATTAACAAACAAACATACCCTCTTTAGACAATTTCTTTTGCTTTTCGGTCAAATTTCAACTGCAGTTGCATGGTCAAATACTTATTTAACAAGGGACTTTGACACTTCTGCAAAAAGTTGCATGTGTAATGTTTGATAGACAAAACACTATACAGAATACTTTCTAAATTTTCACAGATATAGTCACATAGTTCTACCGGCTACCTTCAGGCATGAAAGTAGATAGCACTTTGTTTAGATAGTTGCTCGTGTGCGCACATAAAATCTAAATTCTGCGGTTTATTTCCTCTTTCACGAAGCTCAGGGGAACAAACTGGAGCCAAGGGCAGGAAACCTAAACTCCAGACTATGTGGATTACTTTCCAACCTGGAGTGCATGGCCACCTTTTAGCATCCGCTGTACCACGATTCGCCCCAGCGTTTGCTCAACTGTGGAAGGAGATTAATGGAGGGACTTTACGCTGAAGCTTGACATTAAAACGCGCTGATAAGTGGTTACAAATTTCCCTCGAGGCTCGCCGAGACGGATGAAATGACGTGGTCGTCACGTGATAGTTCTTCGCGTCGTTCTGGTGACAACCGTTCCCCCCACCTTCTCCGAAAAGATGCATCGTTGGGGAAAGTAAGAGATGCTACCAGACATGTCGATCTCGCCTAGATATGCATCGAGTATGGGAGATTCACATCCGTTTCAGTTACTAGGCAGACACACACGTGCTCCACATTCACGCAGGCGCACTCCTACGCTAACCAGACCAGGGGCTAGTTGCACAGCATGTTTCTAAAAGTTAAAACTGTTCTAAGGAATAAAATTAATACCTTTTTTTTCAAAACTAATGCTATTTTTTGATGTGCTGTAACGCGTATTAGCTGTCGCTGCATATAAATATGCACTAATGGTAACGAAAGCTTGTTTTATACAGTGTTATCTTCTTTCAAACTTTTTCTTTGAAAAAAGTTCTAAAATTATATTTTGCCATGTGTTTCTATAAAACTGATTAAAAGCCTAAAAGTGTTTAAAATGAGAAATGTGTTATGTAACTGGTCCTATAGTCTGAGAGACAATACCTAGTTTACTCTACAAGTTCTGATGGTACGGCATTCCTTCCCACTAAATCAATGTCCCTTTACAACCAACGCCGGCTCTCCTGTAAGCTTAATGTAATGTTGCTTAAGATCAGGGGTGCGGAACCTATTTTTCCTCCAAGAGCCATTTTGATATTTATAACATCATTTGTGGGCCGAATAAAATTGTATATTTAAAAATTTTATCAAACAGTATTTTTTGCCACAGTGTGTTAGCACTTTTGCAAAGTGTACAATTCCAACATCCCTGGCACTGCCGTCTAAATCATCACAACAACAACTATTTAGTATACACTCCGGATGAAGGAGTTCATGGCATTCACAGTGTTTAGACGCATGCTACACACACACACACACACACACACACACACACACACTCTCTCTCTCTCTCTTTGGCACAGGTCTCAACTGTACACTAAGGTACATAGTAATGTCAATTTTTTTGTATGAGTCCACATGAGTCGACATACGCGTATCAAAAGCCAACATCAAACCGGCAGTGGCATACTCTCGGCTTGGGTTAAAGGTCACATGCATGCATAATTCTCCAAAATCGTCCAAAGAGACAGCCGACGTCATGCACTCGTATGTGTCCTGTCTATCCCGTAAATGACGTTCCTTCTTTGTCCCTCTAAATTTACTTGTTATTATTTACTTAATATACATTTACGTTGCTGTGAAAAAAGTTTATAAATTTACTGAAATCTGCCATTGACTTGGCGGACCCGATCAAATTATTTCGGACGTTCCCCACCCCTGCTTTATATCTAGGCTGTCTCCGACTTCGTATTTGGCTTCAGCTGATTTTTCATTTGGACTCTCAATCTTTCTGTAAAGCGGTCTGTTTGCCTCCAAGGGCGGGGGAAGTGAGCTATAAAAAAGAAAATCATCGTCGTCGTCAGGTGGCATGTTTAGCGAGGACTAGCCCTAGCTGCCGGGTGCCTGCCTGGTTCCACGCAGTCGACAGCTGAGGCGACCTTACGGCAAGCTAGTCCGGCCCTTTTACCAAATGCCCGTCCAGAGAGAAAATGAATGTACCGTTGACGAAATCTAAGCCCTGCAAACAACCATCTTCACTATTTTGATGAAGATACCGTTGCGCCAAGCGCCGATTGGACTGTCCATTGGCAGGATCGTGTATGGTGGAAAAAAACATTCAAAGCTTTAAAAGACCATGAGCCTCGCCATGCCGGCTTGCTGGAACTTTGATGAATATCACGCTACGCTGCAGCCCGGCTAACATGGACACCGTTGGTTTTCTCATGGACGGGGTAGAATATAGCTTCATCGCCGTCTGTCGCGAGGTCTTTGCTGTAGCATAGTATACAATGACCCTTTCTTCGTTGTAGCATCAAACACGATCGTAGTCATCCTTAATAAGAAATGTATTCTTTTCCCCTTCCCGAACGATTCAATGCTTGCGACGCCTCCCCCCCCCTCCTCCCCAAAAATGTTTTTGGGATAATGCATCAAGATACCGAGGACGAAAACCGGGTATCAATAATGGGCGTAAGGAGGTTTATCAAGTGCAGACAGGAAGAATTAAAGCAAAAGTTATGGAAACTTTAAAAAGTCGTTAAGGACAACCTTTTAAAAAATATTATTATTAATATGTTTGTTATTTGTCTACCGAAAATCAGACTTTAGAGGGCTTCCCTTGACGAGAGAACATACTGCGACGAAAGCCATTTCTAACTAATTTGCAAAACCTGATAGAATTGGACGTACTCTACGTGACCTCAATACTAAGTGATGACTCCGTGACAGTTTGTTTGTTGTTGTTTTTTTAAGGGGGGTGGGGAGTGGGGAGTGGAGAGTTGCGATCCAGAACAAACAGTATTTCGAAATTCAAATTTTGTCAAAAAAGGTTGAATAGCATACTAAATAATTCCTTTAAACTATGAGTAAAAAAATAATAAAGAAGTATGGTACTCTTTGTGGAAAATCGATGAAGGTGGACACTTAAAAGACTAAGACTGCGGGTGGGGCTGGAAAGGTTCGGGCTCGCAGGGGATGGGGAGGCATTCCTATTCTATCGGGTTGAGAACACGTGAACACATTAGACCACACTATCTGGCACAATCACTTTAAACCTTCTATTCAGTGTAGAGTGTCTCCGTACCATTCTCTCTCCACACGACAGTGAAAGGGACGTTTGGGGAAGGACTGTCATACGATTTTCGAGAAAGCGCCTCTCGAGATGGTTTCTCGAACGATCGAAGGTCTGTCGGCGAAGTGGCGGGAACTCGCTGCTCTCCCCTTTGCTCTCCAAGCTAGTGCTCTTACAGTCCATTTGCAGGAACAGGCGATGTTATCAGAACGGCTTCACGTGCACTCCCCCTCTCCTTCTGCACGCGCCTGGCTGCCGCCGCCTGCAAAATTCCTCTTGCCGCTTTTTGAGAGTCCAGCAGGCAAGGACGGCAGACGAGACATGCTATGGACTTGTTCTTCATCTTTGACATATTCTTTAGCATGTTTTGAATTATACATAATACGAGAGAACTCAATCTCCCTCCTATCTGTGTATCCGTATGTTCGTTGCCTCCCTGTCTTGTCTTTGTGCATGTCTGTCTGTTTGCTTATCTGCCTGTATTCGGGGTTTTCTCGGAGGGGCTGATACGTTTACGTCTTCAACGTAAAGCTTTTATTCTTCCAGTTTCCCTTCTTTACTTTACTCCTTTGAATGTAGGTGTATATTTATGTTGGTGTAAATTTATGAAATTTATGTATGTATACGTGTATGTGCAGATCCACACACGCAGACATGGAAGTAAATTCTAATTCACACATACTTCTGCATAAATAACGTAATTTCTGTTAGTTATGTTCTGAAATGTTGACTATTATTATAGCACAACTCTCAGAATGTGCGAGTCTAAAGTACAGGGTGCGTGCGTCCATGAGTGCTATGGTGCGTAAGTGCGCATGCTTGTGCGTGCGAATACCTTTCTGTAGTTGTTGGCTGAAGTCCATTTTCATCTAGTATTCAGCGTGTTCAGCCCAGGGAACATTTGTCACTCAGACTCGTGTGACAGATTCTCGATGTTTTCGGCGATAACAAGTTATTTTGCAGCCCTGGTGTCATCATGACAATTTAATCAGGTTCATGCTTAAGTCTGTGCTCTCAGTTTTTGTCCATACAGGTGTCTTAGTAGTAAAAAGTCTGTTTAAAACAACAACAAATAGCAAACAAGTAAACTAAGGTTTCCAGATTCTTTGCCTCTTAAAGTCTAGGGGCATTTCCCCTCACCCATCCCCCATCCTCCATCGAACTCTTGCTTCCAGCTAATCCTGGCTTTTGTTGACCTCGTGGCATCGAGGCTACGAAGTTCAACAGGATTATCGTAGAGCCTCATAGAAAGTCCTACACCGGCATTACTACGGAAAAGCCGCTACCTTGCTAGTAAAGATTTATAATTTAGAACGGACAGTTAAAGATTCTTATTCAGAAAAGGGGTCGGGACAGATTCGCTTCCTTTTATTAATCGGCTTATAGTCTTTTGTCTTCGGCGTCTTTCTGACGTGTAGTTTTCTTTTTTCATTGCAGACACAGAGGTAAGGATGTAATACTCGTGTTAACTTTTTCGTTTATAATATTTTTCACGCCTTCCTGCTAGAAGCGTGTTAGTCTTCAGCCTATAGATGGCACTTTTGCTTTCTCTTTCTCTCTTTTCCTTCGCCTTCCTGTTGGGTTAGAAAAAATAACTCGCAAAATCAATGCTTCCTTAATATAGATATGCAATGGTTTGCACAAAGCAAAGCATTGCAGTAATAAAGGTACGGCAAAGAACATCGACTGTTGTATCCTAATTGTGCTATAGATATTTTTCTCTTTTTCTCAATATCTATCTCTCTCTCTCTTTCTCTTTTTCTTTTTTCGCTCTTTACAACCATCTATTTTCACTTTTTTACTCTTTTTCTTTCTTTTTCATTTCTCTATTTCCCTTTTTTAATTGTCGCCTGATCTACAAATGGATTTTCCAGGGCTTTAATGTGACGTTATGTGAGATACTTTGTTATATTTATCTGGAAGGGCTACTTTCTTCGAATCTAATTTATTGCTTAGGTTCATTAGTCCTTGATTCCACAGCCGATGTTTTCCAAAACTAATCTTTCACTAGAGGTACTCACTGCAGAAAATACAACACAGAAAACTGGCAAATACAATGATTTGACATGTTCTGAAAATAACTACTAAGTACTAGCTATGCAAAACAAGGTCAGACACGTGTCACAAACTCTCTGAGGGTTATCCCACGGTAAAACAAAACTGAGAAAATAAACACGCACTGATGTATAGTATTTTGTTGCTAATATTATGTTCATGAACAAATACTTATTAATGCATGTGTGAATGTGACGATAACGAGTAAATGCTCATTTTTGAAGACGGCTGTTAATACCGTGAGCACTTTCTTTTTTTTCTTCTATTTTATTTCTTTTTCTTTTTCCTTTCTTTTCCTTTTTTCGTGTTGTTGTGGGGTTTTTGTTTGTTTGCTTTCTTAGGATTTCCCAAGCGCTTGCACCACCTGGGCGTTGAGTATCGCAATCCTCACGTGCGTTCATCGCCTACAACATTATCACCCTCGACCACCAACAAGAGAGCGTTGAACGAAGGTGGAACGTGCTCCACTAGTCACTAGTTCCCTTCCCGTCAACGTTACGCCGGAAAATGTTCTGCTGCTTGCAAAAGCTGCTCGTAAATAGCAAAGTTACTAACGAGGTAGGCGAGCGTCACACGGGCTCAAGGTGGGGATCTACAGACGTACACAATTAAGACACGGCAGGCTATTTAGATGGTGGATGCAGAAATCCATAAATACGATCACCAAAAGAAGCTGGGGATAGCGAAAATCCTTTCCTACATTCAGGTTCTTGTTCTCCTTGCATGCATTAAAGCCCCCATGCCAGTTTTCTGATTTTTTTCCTCCTAGATCTGTACTAGTGTTCAATGTGTGTGTTTGCACCATCGTGCTGCATGAACTGCCTAAATTACTATCTTGTTCATTAACGTTTCCATCCTCAGTGCCAGGAGTCGATAACCATATGCCCCAGGAAGTTAATTTAAAACAAAGACCAATTGTTTAATTAACTTTCCTCCATCACCCCTTTACTACGAGATCTTGCTTCTTTACTTTAATGCTGGGATGTTGTGGCTTTGTATTTCTGTTATGTTTTGGTCTCTGTATATAAATTATGAATCAAGATTAGTATATTTTGTGTATTTTGATTTTGTAAGCGCATTGAGCCTACAAAAGTAAAAGTAGGGAAATGCGCTATGTACAAATCTCATCATCATCGTCGTCATCATCATCATCATCATCATCATCATCATCACCACCACCACCACCACCACCACCACCACCACCAATACACTTGGAGAATTTACCAAATTTTAGTTGACAGAGTTTAAAAGTTGTGATGGTAGTGTTGCAAAATACTCTAAACTGTTTCATGTCATAATATATGCTGTTACTTCTTCAATCCTTATATAATCTTTAACAATGCTGTGCCATGAAAAACCAGCTCATTCGTGCAAAGCAAACTCCTAAAATAAGAGCCGTCAATAGTTGCGCTAATAACAAACAAAACTATAAAATGCTTGGATAGCCTATCTACTTTAGGGGACAAAACTGCATTCGAATGCAAACATATTAACTTTCCTTCACAGAACCTCGATCTGGTTGTGCGCGGCTTGTTACTGTAAAGATTAGTATCACGTTTTGAACTCTTTGGTTTTGACAGTCCAACGGACAAACTATCCAAGCTCTGGGCAGTCCAGTGCGTTATCCGCGAAAACAGTTATTACATATCTATCGATTCTGCTATGTTCTTTTTTAGGTTCACCGTCATAAACTCTTTTCCGTTATATCCGTTTGAAGGCTGGGGTGGATGCGCACACACACACACACACGGCAGACAACTTCCTTTGTTTAATTGACCAAGCGACCCAATGCATATTTCATACAGTCAACAGCATTGATACAAAAAACACGTCCCAGTATCGTTGTTAATACACAGATTGGAGAAAAGGCTTGTGTAAAAACTTTTTAAAGCAGTACAATATCTGTATTTCTGTTTTTTCATCGTAACTAAAAGAGATTCTGTATTTTTGGTATTAACCGTGTTCATAAAAGGTATAACCGAAACATAACTTACAACAGTATTCACTTGACATTAAGCCGAAACTTTATCAACTCACCTCTGATCCGAGTATTTTCTTATTTCCCAGAAAACAAATAAGGTTTTCAATAATTATGTCGGGACAAAGGGTGGAAGGACAAGAAGAAGAAGAAAACTCGTTGAACACACAGCCACTAGAAGAAGTCAATGTATTTCTGCTTTCATTTAACTTTAACTAGCTTATTTTCAAGTACTTTTAGACATTTCTTGAATTGAATAAACGATCATAAATTTTCCCATTCATGTTGATTTTGCGTTGGAAAATTTGTAAATTACAAACACTTTCTTACATTTGAGAAGTACGAACATTTGAACTTTGCATAAACACATTTTCCTCTTTCATTTAATCTAAAACATGTAGTTTTGGGGGGTGGGTGGGGGGTTGCAATCAAAAAAACAAATTTAACTTGACACGAACCAAAAAAACAGAAACATGAGAAATAAATGTGCTGTTAGCTAAACATCACTCTTGCCACTTTTAATGGTGTTGTCACTCTCTCTCTCTCTCTCAAACACACACATATATATATATAACAAACTTATATTAACAAAATACTATAACACACAAACACTCACAAATACGAACACACCTAAAGGGCTACCTGTAGGTCAGTTCAATTAAAGAAAATAATGTGGCTGTTAATAAAGTGAAAAACATGTCTGGCGTTAATTGCAACGACGTGATAATCCTTGGTATTATTTGCTTTGTGTTTGTTTTATTTGGAATCTTTGGTATTAGTTTAATAAAGGCTAACAATAATTTAATTATAATTACTTTAGCAAAATATAGTGTACACAGAATTTGGTTATGATCAAACAAGCAGCATTAATTTAATAATAACACAATAATAACTAGATTTGTAAAGCGCATTTCCCCGTGTTCATGAGTTCTCAATGCACTGTACAAGAAAGACTACGAACCGACAATCAACAATACGACCAACATTAGCGTCAACAAACAGATAACACTATGTAAAAAAAAAATTAGTTTTATTATAGCGGGGGTCCAAAATATTTGTTGTGATAAGGAACGTAAAGTAATGTCACACTTTTGGTCAAACTTCCTATAATCACAAAAACTATAAATAAAATGAAAGTCGTAAAACACTCGGTGTCTGATCTTAGTGTTTCTGTGAGACCAACGTGGCTAAAAATTGAACGTCTGAGAGAAGAAATAAGTCCTTCCCGGGCCAATAACTAGACCAGATGCCTTGCTATAACACCTATTTATATGAATGGTTTATCTCTTGTTCTCTTCACATCTGACTTAGTCTTCCTTTCTACAGGAGGTGAAGCAACCATTTTTTTTTGTCTGGAATATTACAAGTTGTGGGAAAGGTCAAAACCGACATAAAAACTGATGTTATCAAATTTACCTCCGCTTATATGCATTATAATTTAAACGCCAACTAGTCATCAACTATGTCTTTCGTTATGCGACATGGGTGAAACACTAAAGAGATGAACATTTTAACCCTTTTGTTCATTTTTTTGGGGGGGATCTTTACTTTATTTTAGGGTTAGTGTCATAACTGTCTTTTTCTGACTTATACTTGCATCGCAACAAGCTTTTTAACAAGCTTCTATGGGAAGTTTTGCTAGCTTCAATAAATGTCTTTGCAATTTAAGTTTTTTTTGTTTCTTGTTAGCTTTTTAGTTTTGATTTGGTTATTTTGATTAGTTTTGTTTGGTTCTTTTGGCTTAATTTATTTTGATTTGGTTAGTTTTTTTATGGGGGAGGGGTCCCATAGTTTTGAG
Source organism: Marisa cornuarietis (assembly GCA_004794655.1). Classification (NCBI taxonomy): domain Eukaryota; kingdom Metazoa; phylum Mollusca; class Gastropoda; order Architaenioglossa; family Ampullariidae; genus Marisa; species Marisa cornuarietis. The sequence goes on along the minus strand of SMMW01000593.1, from coordinate 139,875 downwards.
ATTTCCGCTTCGTCCAATTTAGTCACGGTGCTGATATCTGTTCATGTAAATCCTTATGTAAGAAATAGTCAAAATCTTATTTCCATAGTGAAGGCTCACATATAGGGAAATAGGGAAACATTTCTTTCGTCAAAAACTGATTTTAAACGAAACCAATAAAGTGTGTTGGCTTTTTTAAAAATACGAATCTACTCCAGATCTCATTTCTCTCGCTGTGCCTTTAATCCAGTTTTGACAAATAAATTCTCGAGTTGTATGAGCACGTCTGCCTACCCTACAGAAGATTAATCAGAAACATCTCGTTCAAAACAATAAAAAGAGCATCCTTGCCATCACAATAATTATGGAAGGGGATCTGGACCAAATCAGTCTGTCAACACACAAGGAACACGCTTCTTTTCTTCAGCCGCACGCGCCGGGCTCCAAGCTAGGAAGCGTCCGTGCGCGCGTAATCCAGCTGTGCCCTTCCGAAGGTGCGAGCACACGATCAAAACGTGATAGTCGGCGCAAAAGCCGGAGCCGCCCGCTTTTTTCTCATTGGCTGGATCTCCAACGACTCTTTTTGTCTGCACGCACTTGCGGCCTGGAATGGCGTCGCGGTTCTGACGTCAAATGCAGATCCGTTCCACCTCAGAGAAGAACAGGATAAACATAGCGAGGGCGGAAGTGGAAAAATGGAAGGTAGGAGGAGAAACAAACAGAAAAAGGAGGGTGGAGTGGAGGAACAGACAAAACAAGCGAAAGCACAACACAGGGGAAAAAAAGAAGACGAGGGTGGGAGATAAGATGGTAGAACAGGCTAAAATAAGCGAACTTGCAAGACAGGAAAGCGGGGGAGGCAAGGCTTGGACATCAAACGACCAGTCTGTGCCCATCAGCCCAATGTTAGGAGCGTTTAGGTATGGTCTTTGTGTAAGAATAACCGTAATATGCATTTGTTTTTGGGTTGTCCTTCAGACTACTTATCCAGTCGCTCTTCTAGTCGCTTACCCCGTAGATTGTCGGTCCAGACATTTCAACTTAATCATATTATGAATTTTACTAAGCGCGAAAAAACAGCACAGTGATTAAAAATCTGGCATTCCAAGTACATTACTTTAAAAAATAAAAAGATTAATCTTTGGTCGTAACCACTGCGTTCATTTCAAGAAACTCCAGCGTTTGTGTTTAATGTTCATCACAATGGCGGTCACTCCTAGAGGAAGCAGTCCCTGCTCGTGTTTCGGAAATGCCTTATTCATCTCATTTCAAAACCTTGATTGCTCGACACATGACAAGCAGCGCGAAGCATTCAAGCGTTCTCTACGAACTGAGCTCGAGGACAACCGCCTGTGGATTATGTTCCCGCAATGGGGACAATGGTGCAAGACAAACAAGTGGAACTCTAACTGCCAGGCAGCATTCACACTCACGGCGGGGCGAGATCGCAGCAAGTAATATGTTCTTTTCTTCCTTCTTCCACTCTGGACCAGCAGGATCCTTAATTTTTTGGCGCATGGCTCTTCATGCAGACTAAGCTCCGGCTGCATCAAAACACCTCGTGCGGTGATGGGAATTTCTTCCAAAGACACTGTGGGGCAGTAAACAGCAATGTATTAAGAAACTGGCAGCAAGAGTACTAAAGGACTAGTTGGTTGCAATTTTTATCTAATTATTGGGTTAAGCTCAGTGCAAGATACTATTTGGGCGAATACCGTTCCTTCCTTCAGTTCTAGGGATATACACCTGCAAATATCAACAAAGTCGTAACGACATATTTGCACACAGATACGCCCAGTTTCATGGTCTTTTCTCCGTCTTTCATCCATTATTGTAGCTTTAGCAAGAAATTTAGGTTACATAATGGCAGAAACTATGTCTCCACAACTATGTTTGTAACCTCTCTCATACTGCTTCGTACAATCTCCACAAGATCAGCTTTTTTCGCCATACTCCTTCCAACTAAACTACCATTCTTATTAGTTCTTTAGTTCTATCCAAATCTCGTCTTGCTGGATGACCACAATACTTAATTCACAAGCTTCAAAAAGTCCAGAACTCGGCTGCTCGTTTAGTTTTCCGGACTCGCAAATCTGAACATACCACACCATCCTTGAACACTCTTTACTGACTACCAATTGATAATTAGCATTGATTCTTTACTGGCTCCTCCCCTGATTTTCTTATCTCTTGCCTGCTCACACTCCTGCTAGAAACCTCTGCTCGTCGTGTGACTCTCCCATTCTATCTATTCCACCTACAAGAAAGTCACATATAGACAAAGTATTACTTTCGTTAAAAAAAAAACTTATTTTAAACGAAGGCAATAAAGTATGTGAAACTTGATTTTTTTAAACAGACCTACTCCATATCTCATTTCTCTCCTCGTACCTTTATCCAGTTCTGTTGTGTTTCTAAACAGCGGAACTCTGAATCAAAGACAGTAGTTAAGCGTTCATTGAAAACCAAATATTTGTTTAAACACAAATACAATGCTTCGTTTTTTTATAGTCTGGTAGCTTTATGCATGTCTTTGCGTACCATACCATGTCATTGCTAGCAAGTGTTTTCAAAGTTATTTTCTTTATTATAGTTGGTCAGCGCAGAGGGTTCATCTTGGTTTGCTTGTGATGCCGCGAGAAAAAAGTGCAAAATTTAATTAAATTAGCATAGGGTCCCAGCTATCCCGTTCCAAACGCAGTCCTGCCAGATGTATTACAGACCTCTTTATGTGCATGGTGACATTTCTAGACGTTGACCTAGTAATTGAAGGGGAAGTGGGGGTATTCACTAAGATTAAGAGAAGTAGTATCTAACACTGAGCTTTACCTAATCATTAGAAAATTAAAGAAAAAAATCTTGAACCCTAATAGTCTGTTTGTGTGTCTGATGAATGGTTCTCTGACGCCTTAGAGCGTTGGGAAGAATAACAATGAAGGAAAAGAGATAGGTACCGCCCTCACAGAAAAAGAAATTAACACCTTACATCTCTAACACCTCACTCCCAACGACTACAAGGCTATGGGACTATCTATTTTTACGGCAGTAGTGATAGCAGCAACACCCACCGCAGTATAGTAGTTATAGTAGTGACAGCAGCGCTACTTGTGGTAGTTCTATAGTAGCTGTATAAGGAGCTCTATCAACATCATTTGTGTTTATTATAAAAATGATTGTAGTAGTGGCTACTAGTAGCAGGAACAACAGCGCCAGTAGCAGTAGTTGGTATATGTCCTTTTTCTACGGATTGTAATCTTATTCCACACCACGCTACGGTTTTTCTCGCCCCTTGTCCGTCTCTGGAGAGTTCCACAATGGTGTCTCGCCTTACGGCGGGCATTCGATCAGCAAGTTCTATTTCCGCTTGCTCTTTTATTCGTCCTTAACCACCACCACGTCCAGCCCCGCAAAACCTAAGGGTACCATTCTAAAATACGTGGGCCGCGAGATGGGATCTGAAAAACGCCACGGCCCTAATTTACGCGAAGCGAAGGTTCAGACGGTCAGACAGAGGAGTCGGAGGTGACCACACGGGCCGATAGGCGAGGCCTGGAGGAAGTCTGCCGATAGGAGATAGCTGCACAGAGCTATTGCTTCATCTCCTCCCTAGGACCCCTTGGCATTTTGCGGCGCGGAGGCCCTCGCTCCACGGGTATTCGGGGCCTGTTATATGTGCCCCTGCGCATAAACTTGCTTCGAAACATCATTACTGCATCCTCCTGAACGCTTTGCGCCGACTGCCACTGTCCCTTTTTGAAATGAAAGGTGTTTAATCTTTGGGAACAACACTGTCGTTTCTTCGCCTACCAGATTCTTCTTCTGTGCAGTTTTATGCTGCCACTCGTAATGTGTTAATGAGCCACTAAAGCGGGAACTAAAAGGGTCATTATCAAACGTTACTTTTGCATTCGCGTCCAGTTTTATACGGATTTCATTTTTGTAAATTGTGGTAAATGTTTTAGGAGTGCCTTGCCAAGACAATAAATAAATACTTCCAAACAGTGTCTTCCGGTCTAGAAAGGCAAGCTTTTCTATCTAATTTCTGTGTTCCGTGCAATTGCTTTCAACTAAATAAATGTGTTCTATGTGAACGTTTTATTAAAGAATTAATTACTGCCAAGATAATGTAAAACATGGCGTCCGCGTGCACTTAAAATATGTCATCTTAGTTCTTTCTGCTTGTGACGCAGTCTCAACCCTTAAACTTCCTGTTTCACATATTGATAATGAACCACACATGTAAAAAACATCTTTTAAACATTGCTTCTGTAAATAAAGTATATCTCAGTGTTTTAATTTATTTCTTCTTTCAATTGTTTGCGCTATATTTATTTATTTTTTCGTTGATTTTATTTCTTCAAATAGACACACCTGTTTACTGTTTCCTGCAGAATACACTTCATGCTCTATATCTGAAAATTGAATAGAGAAGCGATGTTATCAAGAAAAAGGACCGCTGATATAATTGTCATTTAAACTTCTTCTGTCTCAGTGAGTACACTCGACAAGATGTGATTGAGAATGTGTGAACTGTTCCCCAGGGTAGCCCACATCTCCCAGAGACCGAGAAATCTCATTTGACTAGGCAATAGGCAGACTTCTGGCTGTAAGAAAATATCGAGCCAACAGCAGCCATAACCTCACGAAAGTAACATTCAGAATTTAAACAAATCTCCTCTCGACAAACTTTTTGTTTCCAACTCTTCTTGTGACACGAAGTCTGTAATTCTAGATTTCACGCTACACTTACACGCTACATGTACGGTTTATAAAATCAAACATCAACCACTGGGCGCACACAATGTAACCAGAACAGAAACGCCGGAATGTAACCCATTGTGTCTACTTTTAAACTTTATGTAAAACTCTGCATTTTAGCTGCTTTTAATTGTGTTACACATAGTGATTTTTTTCCTTTTTTTTCTTTGCTTTTCGTTGCTTTGTAAAGCGTATATTCTATAGAAGCTTCGTTGCAATGTTTATAACGTTATTATTAAATAATAGCATTTTATTAAAAAAATCATTTTGATATTAAAACATGTTTTCATTAAGAAAATGAATTAATTGCATTTTTCTACTGGCAATTTGGTGCTTATTTTTCTAAGACTTTAGGTCAGGCCTAAAGCAACGACACGGCAATTTTGAAAGATGCTGCGCTTAGTTAGTTAGTTAGTTAGTTAGTTAGTTAGTTAGTTAGTTAGTTAGTTAGTTAGTTAGTTAGTTAGTTAGTTTGTTAGTTAGTTAGTTAGTTAGTTAGTTAGTTAGTTAGTTAGTTAGTTAGTTAGTTAGTTAGTTAGTTAGTTAGTTAGTTAGTTAGTTAGTTTTTAAAACTACTCTAACAAAGAAAAAAAACTGAACTGCAAGCACCTTCTCATACTTGAAACATGATAACAGAAGCTGTAAAGTCATATATACATTAAACACTGCCATACAAATATATTTGTCATCGTAATATAATCAGGTTTGGTTAGTTTTCCTCGTGAGTTATGAAACTAGCTCCTACAAAAGACATCCAAGCAAGAAAGCTATTGCATACAGATCCAGGAAAATACTTGACCTTGTGTTCACAACCTATGAAATTTTAGACAAGGCAGAATGCTCCAGAAACTTCAAATACTGATGGCAGTTCCTAACGCAACACTGTAATCCCACAATTCAAAGCCTGCAATTACCGTACGTGCTTGTCACTTTAGATCACGTGGCTCTGCAAAAAAAGTATGTGAAGCTCTTCAGGCTCTACGGAAAATGGAGAGAGAATAACTCCCACTTCCGGCTATTCTAGCAAGAACCCTATAACGGCTACTTCCCCTATCTGGACGCTCTGTTTGAGAACTCTAGAAATAGAAAGAAAAATAAACGCATTAAATGTGATATTCGTTATCCTGGAAGCGATTCCGCCGCTGGGGATAATGATCAAGCCAATGAATACAAAGGCAAGAGGACCAGAATGAATTTTGAAGGGAAGGTTTCTAAGCAAACAACTTCAGCTGCTGAAACAAACACGAAAATGTCATACCTATTTTAAGGAATGGTACTTCTTTTGTAGCCGAATGGCGTTTAAACAGTTAATTTTTTTTTTCTCTGTTACTTGTGACCATTATGAGATGGTTAGTTTTAATCTGAAACAACACGAAGTTTCCAAAGACCTATCTCAATGTTTTGATTTAATATTTAAGCCTGCCACATTTCCGTATGGGAGTTGCTATAGAGTCTTTAGGTAGTTACCATTCGTGTTTGTATACCTGTACATGTAGGCCTGTATCTGTGTTTTTTTTTCAAAAACAGGACAATCTCCATGCCATTAAAAATAATTCGTCGCAAACTGTGGCGCCTGCATTGATAACGTAACCAATTTCTTTACCTTTTATGTAATCTTTTCTTTGACAATGACTTAAATTTAGTGTTAAAAGCTTGATTTCTGGGGGGAAGGGGTTGGTTGGTCAGTTTGTCTGTCGACGCAATGAGGCCTTTACTAACATTTCCTTATATCCAATTAATTTCATAATGGTTCAAAATAGGTTTTGTTGGATAATTTTAATTTTCTCTCTTCACATGTTCACCAAGAAATGAAGGAATCTAGATGCTTAGCCTTTACAGGTGCACTTCAGCAAAAGATGATTTTCTACACAACTATATATGACTAATTCTTTTTCTCAGTCTGCAACCTGGAAAGTTTAGAGGTCCAGCTGTAAGATAATGCGTAACCCTCTGTACGAGCGCGCGCGCCAGTATGTGTGAGTGAAAGAAACGCAAATGAAAATGTTATGACTTAAAAAAAAAAATTCGTAGCAGACGAGCGGCGCGTCTTTCAGATAATTGTGATGTTGTGTTGGCATCAGTATTGCCTTTCATTTTCATAGTTATTTTCTATAAAATGTCATGTTACAGACTGTTGATCACTCTATAATTATTGATATGTAATAAATTGGTTTTGTTCGCACTCCTAATTTGTATTGTGCCTGTACTTCCTTTGAAGTCTTCACTAAAGTGAATAACGGAGGACTTCGCCATATTTTGCTGCAATTACTGAGGCGTATACTGTTTCGTTGCTGTATGCCATCGGATTGATCAGGACCTCACAAACAAGCTCGTAAACAGCGCGAGGGCATATGGGATCAGCGCGGACAAGAGTAGAGCAATGCTGGAGAACATAGAGCAGGGAGAAGTGTAGATCCGCATGAACGCTGTACAGCTCGAAGAGGTGCAGAACTTCAAGTACCTGGCTGCGACGTTCTCCAAGAACGGCAGTTGCGTGGCTTACATTTGTCTCAGTATCACATCAGAAAAAGCATAGATGACAAAACTATACAGAAGACTGAATAGCAGCAGAAATATCAGCTTTGTCACCAGATACAAGGTTTACACGTCCATCGTCGCCCCTACCCTGCTGTATGGCTGTGAAACGTGGACCATGCTCACCGAGACGGAGAGATGAATCCAGGCACTTAAGCTAAGTTGTTTGAGAAGACTGCTCCAAATCTGTAACAAGGAATACAAAACGAACGAAACTCAGTCGCCACTGCGGTAGGTCCACAGAAGCCATTGCTCGCTACTGTCAAAGGGCGAAAACTGACTTTGTTCGGCCACATCGCTAGAATCGACACCATCGATCCAGGGATAATTGTAAGAAGGACAAAATCGAGGTCAACAGAAAAATGGCTGCTAAAAGTGAAAGGATGGACAGGCCGCCCAAAGAGAAACCTCCATACGCGTGCACAAGACTGGTCCTGTTAGCGCCTTCACCGGTGCTGCGCCTTATCGAGTCTTTCCCGACGACAGGTAGCGGCGGGTCGGCCCCACGGGCGGGCCGGTTTGTTCTGGGTACGCCTGGTATCCACGCTCACATTCTTGCATGCCTCAATTTGTGATCTTCCGAATCGATATGGATCCGTCTCTCTAAACGAAATGTTTAGAACAGATAGTCAAGTTCGATACTCTGCAGAGAAGTATGTTTGTGCCTCAGCCAGTGTCTAAACCTGAATTGGTTATGCTGAGGCTGCTTTCGTGCATCTAATTACAAAAAGGCCCATGGAAAAACGTTTGACCAAGATTTACAAAGTGTTCATGCGACGGTTATACACAAACATGATCAAACTGGTCAGACGTTCGCCCATATTTGTACGGCTAAGAACAACCTTCACAAAATCAGACTACATGTAGTCTGACGGCATGACGGCAATCAAGAAAAAAATCTGAGTTAACTGCTTTGGTCTTTTGACCCATTAATGTCCAAGATACCATTGTAACCACCAACGGCTTATGGAGATTTAAAAAGGAGAGGACAGTAAAATGTTCTTAGTTTTAATATTTTTCAAGAAATTTCAAATCAAATAATCAAGGATGCGTTAACTTTACGTTTAAAACCCTGGAAAAAGTAAAGCTTCCATGGATTAGTCACCGTGGAGATAGGGGATTGTAAGCTACAAGTACAATGATGCACTGTGTCCACAGGTAACATGCTTCAAAGAACGAGTTCTTTTAACAAGTTTACATCGTGCTCGCCATCTTCTCATTCATAATAAATCGCGCTAATTTTTTTTTTCTTTTTTTTTTCAAGTGTAGTATTCATAACATTAATTTACAAAAAATGTGTTCCTCTTACGTTCTAAGTTTGTTTGGTTTTCTTGCATTTGTTCGTTTCCAAAAAGCGTGGGACACTCAAAAGGTACAATGAGATGATCGTATGCCAGTGAATAAAGAAAAACGTTTACTTTGACATTTTAAATGAAGCAAAGTGAGATAAATGAACATAGACAGGAACGCACGCACGTGTGAATCCGACTCCGCACCTGCATTTATCAAGCTGTTGTTGTTGTTTATTTAGTTGGAAAGTGCTTCCACCTTGCGGTGATTTCGCACTATGGGGGGGAAAGGGAGGGGGAGGAAACCGGAGTACCCGGAGAAAACCCCCGCCGCCCAGCCCTGCGAACAGGTGTCACATACAGAGAGTGTCCCGAGACGAGATCTGAACCCTTAGCCGTTCACTGCAGTGGTGACAAGCGAGTGTTTTAACCACTACACTACCGGGGGCCCTCCATTTATCAAGCTTGATTATCTATTCCTTAAAACAGCGGTATTTGTCGGGCAGACATGTTTTGATGGTGGGGAAAGAGATGTTGCGTCCGCTTTTTGACAGCTGTGCTGGTTGAAATTTTCCCGTAAATTTATTTATTTATTTATTTAATAATTGAATTAACCGAATTTTGGAGCGCGTTTCCTGTTTGACAAATGCACTGAAGTTGATTTATTGCGTTAATTAATGTTATAAATGAATTATTTGTATTTGTAGAGCTCTTTTTCACATGTAAAGGCAAGTTTAATGCGCTAAGCATGAAATACTATATGCAAACGGACAATATGCCATACAGGGGAAAACACACGTGGCAACATAGGGATAGCACTGTGGCAAACACTGTACGTGGAAGACTGGGAACTGAAGGAGTTCAAGGAGGGATTCGTTTGATTATGAAACGTATTTCTGAAAAAAGGGGCAAGATCGAAGGAGTTCGGACTTGTAAGAGCAGAATCGAAGCAGTTTGAACTTATCAGAACCTCAAGTAGCTCGCGGGTGCCCAGAAAACGCGACAGCCGCCTGTCCGTTCGCAGGACACAATTTGCTCGGCGTCACACGCCGCGATGCTCCTGACGTGTTTCAGATGATGTCCCTTTGGGGGCGTCTTTCAGGCAGGATGTACGAAGACACTGGACATTGAGGAGACTGGACGAGCAAAATTTCCCAAAGGACGTGAGGCCGTAGCCTCGTAATACCTTTGCCCTCTGCATAATGCACGGATCTGCTGACCGCTTACACACCTGTCATCACCGATCCATGAATGTCTTGCACGTGCGGCCCGTCAGAACTCATCTTCTAGGACATTGGCGCCGTCTTCGTCACACGAATTATGCTCACTTGCCTGTCTAGAGACGAAATTAAAGCACCTTTGCAATCATATTCAAATTACGTATTTTTCATACATACGCAGGGGTCTGTTTGAAAGTATAACATAGGGCCGCATTTACAATACGAACAAGCAAACAAAGTGATCGTTAAAGTAATTTATGACTTTGTATCACTGGGATTTTTAATTGTTTTAAGGGGGGGGTCTTTTTTTTAGTTCTTCGCAAACGCTTTCCCAGCGCAAGATAGGATTTTATAGAACCAGCCTTCTGGTTAAATCGCTCTTTAGGACTGTCACTTTCAACACAGACTTGAAAGATGGTAGATTTTTCGAAATAATGTTTCGCATTGCACAAAACACCAGACGATGAGGCGGATCTCATTTCGAAGTGGCTAGCTTGCGGCACAGAACCAATACAATGAATAATTAACTTTACGAGGCGAACCAAGGACAAGCTGACAGAGTCTAGCTCCGGTACTTTGTTACCCTGAAGGTAAAAAGCTAGAATAGAATTGAAAGGCTAATTCAATTGCTAGTTATCAATTCAAGGGCGACCAATAGGATGCAATTAATTGCTTTGCCGCCGTTCTGTAATGTGCGGAGGAAGCGTATGGCTGTTTGTTCATATGGACTGTTGACGGACCTGTGTGTGCGTGCGGGTGTGTGCGTGAATGTGCACGGCGGGTACCTGTGTGGCTATGTGGTTATGTGTGTTGGTGTTTTCGCATGCGTGTATCATTCGTGGGTGGATGCATGATTAGCTCATGAAGCGCTTGAATACGTCATCTGATGACGTGGGTTTTTTTCTTGGCGCACGTGTAAACAATAAAGTGCGTCATGAGAAGGCAGTTTATACCTCCATGGTTACTAAGCCATAGTTATTGCGGGTGCGCCTTCGCTATCACTATTTTAAACCTAGGTTTCAATCATATTTTTCCCTGCAGTCAGAGAGAAAAATATGGCCTTCAAAGACTCCTACAAACACACTTGTTCACAAGAACAAATACGCGCGCGCACATAAATACCCACACACCACGCCTACACATCATCATCTCTCTCTCTCCCTCTTTATTTCTCTCTCCTCCCTCCCTCCCGTCCTCCCAACGCCCACCTCACTGGAGCTAGGAAACCTTACACGTAAGCCTGTCTTCACATGGGTACGTGCTGCCCACGTGACACGCTAATCTTGGCCCCGCTAATCAATCGATCCGGCCGGCTATAATATCATTGGCTCACGGCAAGCAGTACAGTCGCTCCTCTACCCCGTCTTACGAGCACCCAGCGCCACCGTGTGGCCGTGCCGTGCCGTGCCCACGTTAGGTCCGGAAGTTGTCTCCACCACCATCAGCCGGCCCGCAAAAAGAGTTGTCTTCTGGCTCACTAGTTTTCAAGCCAAGGTATCTTTCAAAGACAAGACTGTACTCAGTTGTGAAAAGGTGAAACTCTTCAAAGTGATGCTGTAGAGGAAGGTTGCAAGAAGACGCAAAAGAACATCGAAACATTTGCTCCAACCTTTTCTTTTATAGACTTTGCTGCTCAGTCAGGCTGCGAGAAAAAGTTTCAGCTACCCAAACTCCATTTTTCCAACAGCCAATCGTTTTCTCGTTTGTCCGTGACGATAAGACAAAGAGTACGAGAAAGAGAAGAGGACCTTATCGCAAGAGCTGCGAGTACCGGATAAATGCGGTTAGTACCTTATAGATTATCTCCCTTCCTTACTTAGTGGGTTCATTACTTTAACTCACAGTATCTCTTGTGCATCAAAGTGATTGATGTAATCTTTCATCAGAAAATGATGTTTGCAAAATAGACAGCAACAGATGCATGCCACAGAATGATACCAAAGCGAAACTGATGCATTTGTCTAAAAAAAAGTCAATATTTTCTTTAATTTACTCCATGAAGGTTGTTACATTTATTGTAGCTCTTCTAGCAGCACTTTGGGCGCTTCGGCTAAAATGTTATTAGTACAAACTTGACATGTTCAATGTTGAGCATTTCAGAGACATGTTTGGTTAAGGTTTATAATTATGCGCTGGTTTCTAGAATTGTTTCTGCTTAACGAAGCCGATAGTAAGCATTTGTATTTTAATAATGATTTGATAGTGAAGCTATATGCTGAAACGTCTCTACTAAACCTGTTTATTTTCATTCTTCAGAAGAAGTTACATCAAAATTAGCTTCCTCTTCTGAAAATTGCGACCGAAGAAATTATTCACTCTACTTGATAGACAGAAAATAGATTAATTAATCTCTGCAGATTTCCAAGGTGTTTATTTACACAACAAAAATTCCTTAATATAAGCTTTCACCACATGACCATTTTTATGACAATACTAAGTTTTGTAATTTTTATGTTTTCATCTTTTTCGAAACACCTTTTTTCTCTGACAAAACTGCGAACTGCAACATTTTGAACACGACAGGAGTTATACTGTATCTTGAAGTTATCTTTAAGGAGCTCAAATTTAGTTCCCTGGTAGAGTTAAAAAGAAAAGCATTTTTGTTGAGAAACTATCTTCTGAAAACAAACTCGTAGTTATTTTTTTTCAAACGCTTGCTGTGTATATTTTAATAGATTACGTAATTATTTGTTAGATTTACGTTATTATCTCGTTATTATTCATCCATTCTTCTCCTTATTTCTTTCCCTCTAGTTTTTCTTTTCATTTTCTTTCTTTCTTTTTTTCTTTCTTTCTTTCTTTCTTTCTTTCTTTCTTTCTTTCTTTCTTTTCAGTAGTTATGTGTCTGTGCGTATTTTCGTCCCTAAACATATTTCTTTCTTCCTCGTTGTCCTATACTTTCTGAAAGTTCTAACTTCGTTCGTCCTTTTCAAAGAGTGTCATTTGACTTCTCGGCCACCCGTCCGTACCGTATGTCTGGTCCTGTGTCTGTCTGTCTGTCTGTCTGTCTGTCTGTCTGTCCCATTTCTCTTACTTTGTCGATATATATATATATATATTATTTCTTTATTTCTTTTTGTAGTTTAACAAAGACGTCCAGTGGATTCATTTGAAGTATGTGTTATTTGCTTAATAGCGTTTTTTCTGTTACAGAGTGCTCTGAGCCTGACTGCTCCAGCATCTGCAATACTCGCACAGTCCGGCAAATGAACTTCATTGCCAGTTTGTAAAAACACCGCTTCAGCTTTCATCTATCAATTAGTGACACAGACGTTCAATTAATTTCCCATCGGACCCTTATCAAGAGAACTTTATTAGGTCCCTAAAACATAACTAACCAGGCAACGTTTTACTAATTGTTTTCTTTTTTTCACTTGTAGTTTTAATTAAAAGGCATATAAAAACGGCGAGTTAAAGGCTATCTAAATTTAAAGGAAACCAAGATATTTATATTGCCCTCGACATGTCCTCCACGTTCGGCCCCAGATGTCTGCGTATTTCGTCTGTGTTAACCCTCCTAGCGCTGCTGCTCCTCATCCTTGTACTGGAATCCGAGGGTTTGAGTCTCGAAAAAATCTGTGAGTCGCGGTGTTTCTATGGGCGAGGTGGCCACCTCTGTAACTGCAATGCTGTCCACTTCGCGGGCAAGCGTACGGGGGCTCTGGACGTTGTGGCCAAGAGAGATTTTACGTCCAGCAGCAGGGAAGACGGCGAGCGCCCTGAAGAAGTTGCTGCCGATAGTAAGAGCAGTGGCGACACCCCCAGGCCACGACACAACGGCGACGGCAACACAGAGATGGATGCCAGTGACGACGGCAGCCTGGTGCTTGGAGGTTTCGTCGATGACGACAGACACCAGCGGTCGACAGCCGTGCAGAAGCTAGCGTCTTTGCTTAAGGACGCCATCGACGAGAGGTAGGGGAGTCATCGTTTGTGACATTGTGTGGTACAAATTATGAGCAAGTCCAAACTCTACAGTCCTCAGGTCGACGACTTTTAGCAGATGTCCAGCACTGTCTGCTTTTTGTTGACTACATTCCTTTCTCTTAGTACGAAAAGAGAGAAAAAAAATGGAAATTCATATAAAACGCTATTCAATGCAGCACTACTTTGCAGGCGTACATTGCAAATACGTTAAAATAAAATGCACAAATAAGCATGAGTGTTTTATTCGTGTATGTTACGTAAAACGATACGTTGTGTACGATTATACACTCCATTGCTCGACAAAGTAACACTTCTTTTCCACCAATCAGGCGCTTGAGAAACCTCAACTCTCAATTCCCTTTGACGCAAAAAGATTACCATCATCGCGCAGATCCATTAAGCGATTTCATTAGCAGCGATAATGATTGATTAAAGAAGCCTCTGTTACAAAGCAGCCGTAAAGGACATGCTTTGTACCAGAAATTGCTCTTAGAGCGAAAGAGGTTTTGATGGCAAGAAGGTTATGAAACGCAAGAAAACTTTTGAAGCTCTTTTTGATTTCCTTGAGTCAAAAACATGTTAACAATACATTATTTCCATTAAAAGGCTAAATCATTCGTGTAGACATAAACCTGACACAAGGTTAAATAAATTAACTGCCAGACGAATGAGTGGGTTTACAACGTAGGTGAAAAGTTCATTCAGAATGTGTTTTCCACGCTTTTTTTTCTTTCGAAAATAAGTGGCATAGATTTCTCTATACCTTATTACCCCAGTACTGCTTTTTTATGACCTTCTGATGTGCGAAATCGATAATTACACTGTTTGTTAAAAGTAAATATAAGCATTTGAAGTATAAAAAGTGGCTGCCATAATTTTCTGTTTTTCTTTACTTTATGAATGCTAGCTTCCAAGGACTGGAGATTTACAAATTTTTCGGTGTTTTATCCCCAGTAAACTTTTTCGAATGTTTTTAGTGTTTTAACTTTATGTTGTTGTTGTTGTTGTTTATAAACGTATTAATTGAGTATTGTTGATATTTTTAAACTGGTGGCAGTTCTTTCTTGAGTAGCCTGGCCTATCACTATAAACAGAGTAAGACAGTCTAGTAGGAAAGACAGCGTTCATTTTTACTTTTCAAAGTGATCTTTCAGCAAACGCTTCTCTTATGTAAATGTTTCAGAGACGTTTTAGAGCTTTTCAGAAAAAGCTTTACATTTTCTTGGCATAGAATGAGAACTATCCCTGCATATGTTGGGCAATCACTGCATCACAGATTTTTTTTCAGCCCGAACTAACATGATTAGTTTCTAGCGTATACCTTGAGCTCTTCGATACATAGCCGGTCCTTCAGAAGACATCTTACAAAAAAGTGCTAAAGAATTATTCAGTTTGTGCCTACATACAAGTGCGAGAACCCACGCGCGTGCACGCACGCACGCACACCACATATCTTCGTGAAATGAACTCATTAGCCCTAAAGATTCACGTAAACCAAGGGAAGCGCTGTCGAGCTAAGACTCCAGAGCCGAATAGTTTATGTTCTGCAGCAAAACACGTCAGCTATTATGCTTGCAATAGAAAAAAATAAGTCTAGCAAAGAACATATACACGTATAATTATTTTTGCTTCTCTTTTCTCGATGGTTTCTTCTTGGACATATATAAAGATCAGGTTACGGAAAGCCCCAATGTCCGTTTCCGATTTTAAATCAAGAGCTTTACCTGTATAAATAGAATTGTTAGAACAACACTTATATGTACTTTAGGTTATTCTCATCCCCCACCTCCAAAGTGTCTTGAGCCTTTCCTCAAGTGCAAAGTAGTAGAAACGATAGAAGCGAAAGAGATGTGTAAATAAAAAGTACTCACTGAGCATTTTTTCAACTTTCTGTTCATCCACTCATCGTCTATAAAATCGAGATTCATTATTGAATAATTAATTAATAAATTTTATTTTTCCAGTATACTTCTATTCAAAAATAAATACGCGTCGTGAGAAAGTCTTACAAGAGATGTCCTCGTTAGCACCCCCCCCTCCCACCACTCAAAAAAAAATAGTGGGAGATAACTTCAAGAAATAGTATTCCCCCTTGGCTCTTTCGTAGGGCGCATTTGTCAGACAAGCTATTTCCTTGCCGAAAAGTCTGCGTCGAATCTACTTCCCTCTGATCGTGGCTCCCTTCCTTCGTCCCGGTCCACATCATCATTCTTAGGGGCGTCATTTCTTAGAGTAAGTAAGATATTACCACAGTTTTAACAGTTACGAAATAGTATATCGTTTATCTATTCTTCAGTAGGTTAATTCTGCATGCATGTCCGCGCGCGCGTGCTTTGGAGGGCAGGTTTTTGGACTGAGTGGAGGTAACCATGTTCAAGAATGACCGGCTATGACGTTCTAGCCGAAAAGACTTCCTAAGACTGATGGAGTCATCATGTTTCAATAGTTCGATGTTTGTCTCCCTTGGAGTTTCTTCTACTATATTCTGATTCGTGACTTTGAGCACCGCGCTGCAACTGCAAACGTTTACTTTTGGAAAGTCAGACGTTTTAGATATTTAAAAAAAAAAGATTTTCAAAAAGAGAAATATAGCATGTCACAAATATCTTTGATTTAAATACCTTGGTATTGTCAGAAACATTGCTGAATCTAAACTTCCGCCATCTTACTGATATACAAGTATGTCCAAGTGCACGGATACGCTCATGCATCCAAGTAATCGTTTCGTACTTTACCTGCATCCCTACCTGTTTCTTTTCGTGGTAATAATGAAACTAATCGGTAAAGAAGTAGTAGGGGGTTCCCGTCGCTGGCTTTGAATTTGCAAAATTCTGTTTCCGAGATCAGCGTACTAAGAACATGATTGTGTTTGTTTGCTTTACTGATATTTTTAATTGTGATAAATGCTGAATCCGGGTATTGTTGTAATGCTCTTCATTCCAAGCCATCTTTCATTTACAGTTGAGAGATTTTCTACGTAATTCGTGTACTCTGCAGAGTGTAATGGGCTTTGACAAGCGCATTTATTCTATATCCCACTCCCTATATATTTTTCTGCTGAAGCTTTTCGCCTGAATTAATGCACGTGCACCTTTACCCTCAGTTCCTCTGGCGTAATAGATTTAATCAAAAGAATTTATCATGCGTGCCCAAGCGGATGTCGCAGCAAAACAAACAGGTGTCAGTTAGTCACTGGTTGTTTTGAGCTACGTCACGTTGTCTTTGAGTTTAAAACCAGGATAGAGTAGGGTGGGGGACAAGTTTGTGCTGTTTATGCTCCCGGCTGTTAGTGACCGTCAGAACCTTGGACCCTAAAAGTTAAATTTGGCACTGGTATGATGTATACACATAAATTCATTACTCTCTCGTTTTCTTGTTCACTCACCCCTTTGTATGTCTACCTGCCTTTTTTGTTTGTCTGTCTACCTGTCTGTCACTCCCTCTGGTTCTCATTCTCATTCTCTCACTTTTTCTGTCTTTCTCATTCTCTCTCTCTCTTTGTTTCTTTCCTAGTGTACACCCTTCGCATATACAAAATATTTATCCCCTGGCAGCTCGCAATTCCTAACCGTCTCCACTAAACCTACACAAATCCGCTACCTTTTATATTTTCACAAGAAAAATATAATTCAAGCGGCATGGTGGTATGCGAAATATGGAGTCTCACGTCTGCTTTACCAAAAATAGACTTTACTCCAACGTTAGGTTTTGCTTTTCTTTTGTTTAATCTTTACTAGTCATGTTTCGCCTCTCATGTACGATCCTTTCGTAGTTTTAGGCTCGAAAGAGTTTTTCCCCAGCATGCTTTCCAGATTACGGGAGCAATTAAACTTGATTTCGCAATTAATAAAATGAAAGAATTAACTGTTTAGTCTTTATAGCCGCTTCCTATCCCAACACTTAGCGTGTTCAAAGCATTCTAAAATTAAGACAGCAGTGCACCATCTGGAAGTCATGTTTGATTTGTTTGACATCAAATACTGCTCCAGAATGATCGAGGTACTTCCAAATAGTTATAATATCCTTAAAAAGATCCTTCGTTAAAATATCCTCAGAACACGTAATCAAGCTCTCTTAATTGATAATTTCCAGAACCCACCTTCTGCGGCACATAAGAGGTTGGTATTAAAGCATTCTTGCCTGGCTGTTCTCACACATTGTTTCGTGACTTCATGCAGTTTGCATTCATTCTTTTTTTCCTGTATTCCTTTGAGAATCTAATCTAGTCATAACTGCATTAGAATATTTCTATTGAACGCTGTATACACTGATTCCATAAGTGTACACCTTAAATTTGAATTTGGCCTTGTTTCTTTTTCTAGTGCTTTAATGTCAGCTAATTTCGTTGGAAATATCGCTCTGACAAAACTTTAAAAAATAAGACAATGAGTCATCTTAAAAATGAAAATACAGATGGCATCAAAAGTCATATTTTATAGATATATAGATACAGATATCAGTTATCTATAGAATACTTCATTCTGTTCTGTTCCTTTTTCATCTTTCTGTTTCTTCCTTCATTATTCCCTTTTTCCTTTCTTTAGTTCTTTTGATTTTGTTTCTTTCCTTCTAGTTGTTGCTTTCACCTTCATTCTTCTTTTTTTCTGTCCTTCGTCCCTCGCTTACTGTACCCTTTCTTCACAGATGCATCTGGATGACAAAGCATGCGCTCTCGCTTTCTAAACGCCTGACGTTTTCAACGGATGGCAGTTTGGCTGCTTGGTCGGTCGGACGGCTGGCTGGCCAACAAACTAGATAGATGGACTGGTCGCCGTGAGCAAAGTGATGTCTTCACATTTTATATACGGGAGGAGAGAGAGAGAGTAGTCTGTGATGCTGACGTGTCTATTGATCCAATCATGAGTCACCACAAAATGAGGACGCAAACAAATAAATCGTAGTCTTGATAGCTGACTTTACAATTATGTATAGGGCAGATTGTTAGTCGTAAATTACAATAATTTATTCCTATGCACATCCTAAAAAAAAATCCACATGACGATTTTAAGCCTTCCTTTACCATCATCACTCCACTCTCAGAATGCACTCGGTCATCTCTGAGTTCCTACGTCTTGTTTGTCATAACGGAAATGCCAGCTTCACCTTAATTTTTAATGATTTTTTCTGGTAAGATATAGAGTGTTCAACCCTTCGATCCTTTTCAATGGGTTAATCGTGTTCTGCTTGACTTGGGCGAGCACATCTCGATTGTCTCTTAACATGGGCACTGATGACAGGTGTCCTATCTACAGATGAGGAGAATTCACGACAAACAAGAGAGTAACGTGACTTGAACTACTACTCAAAGCAGGGTTTTTCCCATGTAGCTACGCAGTAATTGGCCTACTCTCTTAATGATATTACAAGTAGTTAATACTGACAAGGTATCGCGAAGAACGAGAAACGCAATTTCACTCATGAGACACTCGATTGCACGTACATATGAACGTTATAACGTATCCATCCATTAATGCTTGCAAATATATATATATATAAACACAGAACAGACATACGAGTATCCCTAGACACACACACACTTAACGGACATTGAAATATCTTAAAATTGGTTACCTAAAATACAGATAATGAATATCTTTTATATATATATATATATATATTTAGATGAAGAGACAAATAATTAATAGGATTTAAACAGAATTTAATTCTTAAACTAACGAAAACAGCAGTAAAACGACTCTCGGAACTAGCCACGCGCAAAGGGGAAGGGGATAGTCGAGATGACTGGGGGGTACTCCACCAGGTTCGATACTCATGTAGAAAGGCATGCTTGACCCTAAATGATTCACACAGTTCTGGTACCGCTCCGGGACAGCTCCAGCACATACTTCACACAACCCAAGGACTGAAGCGAGGGTAATTCGTTGCCCTGGGCAACATGAGAAACTCAGCGACAAGCATCTTGTTGATGTCTAGACACCGTATATGTTGTTTTACCTCTGGAGTCGTAGATAAAGAGGCCCTAGGATAAAGAAGCATGAAGTAGCGTCCACGGGGTCAGAGCATCGCGTTGTTACTACGAACTACGTTACTGCGTTACATTGGTGCCTTGGGGAAACAACCTACTCTCGCTTCATAGCTAAGGCCCCTGGTCAAATACATCGCACATTTCCAGTCAAACAGCTCACACAGCTCCGAGACTGCTTTCGTCAAACATCTGACGCAGATACTGATACTAATGGCTGGCTTTTCTAGGAGTTGACTAGCCTCCATAAGGTGATTTTCGGTATTTTGAATGCCCTGCAACTGCGCTTTCTATCTCCAGTACACTGTCAACGCTGCATGCTTTTTGTGTTCTTGTACCGCTTTAGTTATTTGATTTTTAAACTGATAAGATAGGTATGATCGTAATGACCCTGCGTGTGGTAAGATGAATGCATGATGGCTTCAGCAAGTCCTGGTACAGCGGGCTCTGGTTGTTTTAGATCACTGGAAACAGCTTTAGGTGAGCGCTGCTGTGGGAAAGCTCTGATCACACAGTGCAGACCAGCAGGAACTATAGTAGCACATTGTTTCCAGAACTTACATTTGTTGTTAAAAAAAACTACTTTAGAAACTATTCTATTTTTTTAATCGCTCCTATGGTGTATAGAGGCACAGTACAAACGATACGAAAAAATTGTGCAACGAAAGTCTGGCCTAAACATTTTTGTCCTATTTAAAACAATTTTAAATTAAATTAAACTTGAAAACTTTCTAAATTGTGATGTGCACTGTCTTTCTGCACTCTATATAAGTGATTACATAAATAGATTCAAAGCCTAAATCTGTTTAAAATTAGAAGTGTGTTGTGCAACTGACCCCAAGTGGCTTTCGACTAACTCTCGTCGCACGGTGCGCAAAGCTCCCGACGGGGCTGAGTCACACTGTCGCACAGCCTCGCAGCCCACGTGACCTCGTAAGTCAAACGTGCCAAAAGGCTGCAAGCACTAGTTCCGGTCGGGGCAGCTTCATTACAGTGATGAACGCGTGCTAAGCGCGGTACGTGCAGATCACACAGACGCTTGTTTGCATGAATGTTTTATGCTCTGCTGCCCCTGCCATGCATCTCGCTTGCGAGCGACTGAGGTGATGAAGAGGGCTTTTTTTTTTTTTTTGTTAAAAAAAAAGGGTTAGTGCACTCGAGTGCGACGCACGTCTGTGTGTGTGGGGGGGGAGGGGGGGAGGTTGTGAGTTAGAGTCAGTGCTTGTGAGTACATACCCGTTTCTCTGTTCGCGGCAAATATGGGATATTGTTGTCGACACCAGTAAAAATAAAAGATGCGACGAAACTGAGATCACGACATTGATAATTGTCGAAGTGTTGATTTTACTCACATACTAAATAGTTTAGTAATAAACCGTGTGATAATGTTCTGTCTGATTTGTAGTTTGCGTAATATTAAAATTTCTGTTTCCTAAGTATATACAAAATCCAGAGTAAATCCAGAAAGATGAATACACCCACGTCAACATGTATGCACAAATATGTTTTGCGAAACATAGAGAATTCTCAACATAACATATACCAAAAAGATCGTGACGTCATTAGACGCCATTTCGCTAGACCAACTGTCAAAATTTATTTATAAACATGGCAACTCCATAAAGATTAACATGATGGTAATAGGATGTCTATAGGTTTTCATCTAGGGTTTCAATGGTTTCACTATAGAACGGTTATTATTATACCCAAGTTCACGTCAGCAACCAAGATGGCGTCTCAAGGTTCCTTGGCTGTTATTCTCCGTGGTCTCTGTAACCTTACTTTACACGAACTGTCAACCCTCTATAAGAAGAAGCCAATTTGTTCGTCGCTCGTCTTTGCAGCCTTTACTACTTTGGGAATGATAGCCAGCTTAACAACAGTTCGACTTCATTTACATTCTTTTCTCGCGCTCACTGCTCTGCAATGCCTGTTTTGCCTTGAGAATCAGTTGGGTTTCATCAACATAAACCAAAGAAGAGAAATCTAATTGGGCTTATAAAATCAACCCAGGTTACAAAAAATTTTGGGGCCGAAGGATGAACTTTTTCCCTGTTTTTTTTTCCCCCATCCCTGCGTGTGTGTAGGGGAAGTGGGATGAAAAATAGTTTGGTGTGCTGTTGTTTCAGCGTGCACTGAATTTTGCTTCAGCTTCTATATTTATGCAATATTAATACATATAGAAAGCCACGCACTATATTGCTATGTTTTATCAATTTTGAAGCATTATGTCAGCCTAATGGTCTGCATTATCGTCATCATCATCATCATCATCTGCCTTCACTCTGCTTGACTTGTCTGCTGCTTTCGACACTATCAACCACTTTTTTGCTCCTTCAAAGACTTCACGTCCTCTGTGG
This sequence comes from Marisa cornuarietis, assembly GCA_004794655.1. Classification (NCBI taxonomy): domain Eukaryota; kingdom Metazoa; phylum Mollusca; class Gastropoda; order Architaenioglossa; family Ampullariidae; genus Marisa; species Marisa cornuarietis. Next base: position 117,824 of record SMMW01000593.1, on the reverse strand, counting down.
AATTTCTGGACCAGCGTTAGCATGGTTCAACTCTTATCTAACTGATAGAACCCAGACTGTGTTCGTCGACGGTCAAACATCCCGCCCTGCTGCCCTTTCTTTCGAGGTCCCCCAAGGCTTAGTACTTGGCCGCCCAATTTGTTCATTTTGTACACTAAACCACTTTCATCATACATCTAGTTTCACTTTCTCATCAATTATACGCTGATGTACTGCTCCGACCCCTCTGCTATTACAGCCATAAAAACCTGTATTAGTGACATCAAAGATTGGATGGTACAAAACAAACTGAAACTTAACGATGGTGAAACAAATGCCCTCTTCTGTTTGAGGAGAAGAAATTGATCATCGCTCATCAGTCCGCCCATGTACGTCAAGGTGGGCGACACCAACATCACCTTCACGTCGTCCATCCCAAATCTCAGACTCATTGTCACTGCAGAAATGACCCTTGATAGACAAATTACAGCTGTCTGTCAGTCTGCCTGTTATGATAGACAAGTTACAGTCTATCATGAGCTACGTAAGATCAGCGCCATCCGTCAAATTCTCTCACACACTTCCAATACTCTTGTCTGTGTGTTTGTTCTTTCTCGGCTTGAAGACTGTAACTCCTTGTTTGCAGGCTGCACCACTTACCTTCTTCATAAACCATAGAAAGTACAGGACTCCGCTGACAGTCTGGTGCTTAGAAACAGGACAATGTTATTCACAGGTTTTACAATAGTGTACATATTTACATGTTATTTTTGTTTGCTTAAATATTTGAGATTTTGTTTAATTTTCTGGTCTTCGTTTTTGTGTCTCTAGTCTGTAAGGTCATGTAGCAGTAGGATCCTCTACATGAAATGTAAACGTAAACTGTTTCCTCTGAAATCCTTCAAAGATACCGAGAGGCCTCCATCTGTGTTAGATAGTGTAGTTAGAGAGTGTTCTCATTGTTTACAAGATTTAGTGTACATCATCATCATTATCATCATCGTCGTCGTCATCATCATCATCGTCATCGTCATCATTATTATCTTTCAAAAGTAAACAAATTTAGAGCTATGCCACACACCAAAGGAGGACCATAAGTAGCATTCTCAGACGCTCCCATATAGAATTTAGGCCAGGGTGTCTAGCCGTGCTGTTTGTCTGTTATTAAAAAAGATAATCTTCTACATTGGATCCATTTCTTCTGCCAAAGTACAAGAGAGTTATCTCTGCCGTATATCACAAAACCAAGCGAAGATAATAAGTCAAATTTTAAACCAAATATTTGCTTTGACAGACAGGTACGGCAAATGTTCGCACTTTTGTCTGGAAAGTACTATTTTTAAGAGGATTACCTATATAAGCTGTCGTCCGTATGTCTGTGAATACTTGAATAAGGGTTTTCTCAAACCCACCAGACATCAAGGAGGCAAGCTGCATCTCCCTTATCCTAATCTCCCATTATAAAGATGGGTGTCCGTGTTTTAATCAACCTAAAACGCAGCGAGTAGTGTGGTGCAGAGAGAAAGATGGGAAAATAGAGACAGTGAGATTCACCAACAGTTGTTGTGGTCACGTTTGGTTATCGACCATTTCCGTTCTTTTGTTATCATTTGCATGGGCGTAGATTAAATGTGCAGGAGTGTGTAAACAGCCACTGGTTAATCAGTGCAACATTGACCTAAAAGGTCGAGTTTACATTGGATTGAAGCTTGTCCGTTCAACACGTTTTGTATGGCTGAGGGCGGTGTGAGGCAATGAACATGAGCCTGTAAGAAACATAATGAGGTCTGTTTGAAAATTATTTTGTGTAATTGCCACAAAAACAGGCATGTTATATGCTAGGTTAGCCTGCAATTTTCATTACACTATCCATCTGAGCAAATAAGATAGAAAAAAACTGTAAATAAAACAGGCTGTATATTAGAAATTAATAAAAATCACAATTAATACCCGGTCGTACTTCATGAACTAATATTCATTGGGCTAAGTAAAACTAAGTTAAAGATCTAAAGATATTATACAAGTATGTCTCAGAATTTGGGTTTCTTGCATAAACACATTCAGCAACGAAGATATTTTTGACAATTAGTTTACATTGATACCCAGATAACAAACGTATACATTTGGTCGCAAATGGACGACCTGATTCTTCTATCAACCTTTGATGTTATATATTGCATCTTAATGTGTGAATGAACAGCTTACTGGTAACTGAGAATGAGTTTTACCTGACTGGAATTCTGCTCTTGGTATCCTTGTGGTAGGTTTTGATGTTGTTCGATCGCATTCACTTAAGCACCCAACGAAAAGCGTATTACGAAATTATATAATTTCTACCTGAATGTGTTACTTTTGTGATGAAATATCTTCGTGGGCTCTCCTTGAAGTAAATGAAAGCTTTTGAGGGAAGTGGCATATTATTCTTTTTGATCTAGAAACAGGAATAAATTCATTCCGTTCAAGGTAATGACCATATACGAAGATTAGGAACTTGATTATGTGAAGGTTTTGCATGGGAACAAAAGCCCTAATATTTCTTCTTTACTTTATAACTTCCCGGATTTTTCACTTCTCTGACAATATCACTAAGCTGTCATTTTCTTTAGTGTTCTCTATTGACGCGATATTAATTTACCGACAAAAGAATCTCTGTCGTTTCTCCCTCTGTACCTTAATTAGCTCGTTAGCTGCTTTCTCGCCAACACTTGATGCAGCTGCCGAAGTCACAGAGAAAGTCCGACTGATCTTGTAAAGACGGCCTGTCCTCCTTTTCCTCAGAGAAGGCTTTGTATGTGGCAATGAAATCACCAGAATCCACTATGCTGTAACACGACACAGAGGACATGTATAATTTGAAAAATTCTGTAGTTCTTCTTTCTTTCTTTCTTTCTTTCTTTCTTTCTTTCTTTCTTTCTTTCTTTCTTTCTTTCTTTCTTTCTTTCTTCGTCAACCTCACAATATGCAGCTATCTAAACTAAAAATGGAAAAAGTGACCTTTAACTCATTTTGATAACTGATCCTGCACTACTGGGTCAGGTTACATTAACTTTCATATCGCCGTTTTTCGCTCACAAAAGTGTTTTTCAGGTCCACTATCACCAGTGTTTTACATGGAGAATGATCTCTGTGGAAAAAAATACCCGCCCTGATGTGACAGATAAAAGGTTGCTATGGGAAAATTGCGTTGCGCCTAATGGTTGCTTCAAAGGTGAGCAGCATTATTTAATTAATCTGATCGTGCGATATTTCGGGACACTACCACCTGCACAACAGTCTCGTCGTCAGCGTCGAAGAGGAGGACGACAGAGGAAGCACCACAAGAGCGTCAGTTGCGGACCATGCCAACCCTGCCAGCCCCACAAACTGCATGGAAGTGCTTTTTCTGTTTGACTAGACAGGATTCCTGAATCATGACGACAAACAGATGGCTATGTCTCGTTTGATCCACACGAAAAAAATGCATGTTTCTATTTCTGTGTAAAACGCGCAGAACTGATAACACGGGATGACAATAACCTGTGTGTAATTGTGGGCAGTAACGCTTTGTATTTTCGATTAAAGGATTACTTGTTATAGTATTTTTGTCTATTTTTAAAGTACATTGCATTGTACTGCCTTGTACTGCATTGAATCTGAGGGTATTGTCTTCTATTGCACTGTATAGCGTATACATTTGGTCGTAAATATTGACGACACGAGAAACACAAATTAAGTCTACGCCAGTCTTAAACATTTATTCCATTTAAATTAAAATTATATTTGCTAGTCTTTTTGCTAGCGAAGCTTTATACCATTGTCAAAAATGTAGGTATTTACAAAAAAAATTACTGTAATTCCTAAACGCCACTGCATTATCCCTTTTGTGATCAGTCGAATTGATTTTGGACTCTTGCAAGAAATAAACAGAAATTATAAGTGTTCCGTGGTATCATTTAATGCAGAAGATTACAACATTGTTTCGACCAAAGCATCAGACCTAAACGATTTACGCAAGCAAATGGATTTGTATTGCATGAAGTATGCTGACAAGTTGAACTTGCACTGCTTCCCTTTCTATGGTTTGTGAACTCATTAAGGTTTTTTTTTAAAAGAGGCATTCCGCAGACCACCTATGAGCCACTAAAAAATGATTTGCACTCATGTAATTTGTTCTATGACTGGAACAGTGGTGCAGACAGGAGCATTTGCAGCTTTGTTAAATTTTTTTAATTATAATTATTTGTAAAGTACCATGAACGGGCTTGCCCATTGATCTGAGATATCGTATTATACAAGTGTACTTTATTTTTATTGTTTTTTCTTTCTTAAAAAACTTGAGGCATTTCTCATTGTCGTTAAACTCTTGGTTTCTACAGCACTATATATTGAATGTTCCAGAATACCTCATTGTCTTAGTTTTTAAATTGACATTGCTTAGTTAGAAAGTCTAAATCTTCCTGTCGTCCTTGAATTCATTCACCAATCAACCCCCAAACAGTTCTCTCCCGATTGTTAAAATGCTTGAGGAAACGAAACTTCAATTGTCTACCTCAAAAAGGGAGCTTAAAACTCGGTGGGGAAGTGGAAACAACAGAGCTGAAGGTTTCAGTTTCAGAATGGACGAGCTTGCATTTAGGAGGGATGTATTTTGCATGTCTACGCCTCTTTCGTGCCTGTGAGCATGCCTGGTATCGGTGTCTTTATCTTCCGTCTGCAACTACAGTCGTATACTTAGTTCTTGTAAGTCGGACAAGTCACTGACGGTTGTTACAAATCGGCAATATTGCTCTATGGAGGCCACCACCACGAACACCCATATATATTATCACATTTATGCTAAAACAACACCAAATATAATTAAGGTAAAGGTCGAGCTTTAAACCTAGATAGTAGCATATTGAAGCTATGAAAAAGGTTGTTTCCTCTCCAAGTTATTGCTACTTGAAAAGTGCATTATTTTGTACCCTAGAGTTCTAGTATAGCATTGAACATATGTGATAATTGCCCATAATTGTTTTACTTAGGTAAATAAAATATACAAAAATATAGAAAACTATACCGATTCTGTCTCTTCGTATCTAGTTGCTGGCACGGCGTTAAACAAACAAACAAGCAAACAAACAAACAAACAAACAAACAAGTATCTTCCGCAGTATTTTGAACCTTCAGTTCTCGTTTGAAGTAGGTATTTAGCATAAGATTTTCTCCTCCCCTCTTTATATGTGTGTGTGGGGGGTGGGGGTGGTGAGAGAGTCATCATCATCATTCCTTGTTACTCCTCGAGGAGCATAGGGCCGCAACAACGTACCTCGCCAGCGGACCTGGTTCTGGGCAGCCCCCAGCCCCCCCCTCATGCAGTTGGGTCCATATGGTTCCGGCATCCTTTGCCTCGCTCTCTACTGATCTTCTCCAAGTCTGTTTTGGCCTCCCAACTCTCCTCTTCCCCTGAGAGTTCCAGTCAAGTGCCTGGTTACTTACTTTCCTGCTATTGGAGATATTTTCATGCCATCTTATTACCAAAATATGGCGAAGGCATTGCATGGTTGGAGCTTAATTGTTGTTGATGGTGTTTGTCACTCTCCAGATTTCGGAGCCATACAGTAAGACTGCCTTCACATTGGTGTTGAAGATGCGGGTCTTACTGCGGAGGGATAATGCTCGGGAGTTCCAGATGAGGTGTAGGCTGTTAAAAGCATGCCTGGCCTTGTTTATGTGGCTTCTGATGTCGTCATCCGCTCCACCGTCCTTGCTGACGATGCTCCCCAGATATGTGGAGCGGTCTGTTTCTAGGATGTTCTCTCCTTGAAGATGAATTGGAAGTTCCTGCTTGTTGTTGATTTTCATCACTTCGGTCTTCTTTCTGTTGATCTTTAAGCCGGTCTTCTCTGCTTCCTGTGATATCTTAATCAGTTTGGTTTGTGCATGCTGCTAGTGTCATCTGTTAAGTCCAGGTCCTCTAGTTGTTTGGTGAAAGTCCATTGGATACCAGTAATGCTGTCTTGGGTTGTCTTTCGCATAATCCAGTCTAGGACCATCAGGAAGATTTTCGGCGATAATATGCAACCCTGTCTTACGTCAGTCTTCATTACAAACGTTTTAGTGAGTTTGCCGTTATGGATAAATTGGTCAGACGAGTCTTCATACAATCCCTGGATGATGTTTATGAATTTAGGCGGAATACCATAGTGGTTCATCAGCCTTCGGATGACGTCCCGGTCTACACTGTCAAAGGCCTTCTCAAAATCCACAACAAGTATATAAATGGAGGATTGCCATTCGATAGACTGTTCTATGATGATACGAAGGGTTGCAATGTGGTCAGTCCATGACTTTTCCTGGCGAAACCCTGCTTGTTCTGGTCTCAGTCTCTTGTCTAGTGCCTTCTTCGGTCTCTCTAGTATTATCCTTGTCAGGACTTTGCAGGGGATGGACAGCAGCATGATCCCCCGCAAGTTGTTGCACTGGGAGAGGTCTCCTTTCTTTGGTAATTTGACCAGGTGGCCTAATTTCCAGTCTGTTGGGACTAGCTCTTGTTCCCAGATCTTGTGCAGGAGGGGCTGTAAAATTGTTGCTGTTATTTCTGGGTCTGTCTTTAGGGCTTCTGGGAGTATGTCGTCAGGGCCTGCTGTTTTGTCATTTTTCTTCCAAATGCTCTTGAGTGTTGACCAGTGTTCTTCGATTTTTCTGTCAGTCCTGAAAGGGCCTTATACTTATTCTTAATTTCACAGTTATAAATTTCCCTTGTCTCCTTGTTTTTGAGGTATTGCGAGTATTGATCGAGGGTGAGAGAGTGAAAAGGAGAAATGAAAGGAAAGGAGGAAAGAATCTGAGAGTTGAGATGAGAGTACATATAGTGCACATAGCCACAATCTATACTGACTGCATATTTTATTTTTGATCTAGATATACATTCGATCTCCCAATTAAATTACTCAAATTACTTTCATTACCTTGCCAAATACCTTTCGTTATTCATAACAGGTAATGTCACTTTATCACCTCGGCAGTGATGCTATGGAAACATGATATCGTGTTGCTTTGTTTCTATCAATTTTTTTTTTTCGAATGCTGTCACTTAAGTCAAACTCTCTGATTTTATGTGTTGGTAACCAAGTATTGTTAATTATTTCTTGTCTCGCATCATTTTTTATTGCATGCTTATCAATGCTTGCATAACAAAACTAATGCTGCCTTGATTTTAACAAAAACATATTATATCAGGTAATCAGTGCTACAGACATAATTCACAAGAGCAATAATTCTGCATTTTGATTGAATTTATTTTGCAACATCAAAATCAGTTTGTCATCATCTTTGGAAATGTCATCTTCAACACAAAAAATAACAGCAGGAAAGATTACCAACTCCAAAAATGCGATCATGTTTGCGTCTGATTTTTTTTATTAAGGTACTTTTCAGACTTGTTTTTCTTTTTTAATTTTTGTACAGGTTGGTGGACAGCATGCCCACAAGAAAGTTTAGTCGGTGGCAGAGTGATATCCCTTACGAAGAAGATGGCGCTCTGTATTAACGATGACGTCACTGCTCAAAGAGACAGAAGACCATATAGAAATTGAAACTGTTTGATTTTCTCAGTCGTCTGTCTCATTAGTACTTCAAGTGATGAAAAATTAAAACAATATGGGTGAAGTCAGTGAGTTGTTTGCAATGATCAATTTAATCATGTTTCTGGGCTATTGGCTTATTGATGTTGCATCAAACATGTCTGAAGTAGCTATATATAACTGGTTTAAGTATTTTTCTTCCAGCTGGAGTGCAGAATCCATTCACATGCATCATATTTTTTATATTACTTTGTACAGGGTTCAACTCAAAATGGATGACCAAAACTGACCTTCAAACTAGCATAAAAGATGCATATATCAACTTTCAAAACATTGCAGAGTTGTAGAAAAAAAGCAGGAAAAACACACACGGAGAAAAGGCAAACGGTTAAATAACAGGAAAAGAAAAAGTAAAAGTGAATATGCCACATATAAAGTTTTTTTTACAAATTAGTTTATTTTATTTAAACAAATTTAAACTGTAAACAATCTGCAGTAAAACATGGGTTACTGCAGTCATCTGGCTGCTTCCTACAAAGATTGGAAAATGAGTTGCCTATGACTTAGTGAACTCTGTATTCCTGGAGAGACAGATTTAACAAATAAATTTGATAAATTACTCTTTCTTTTCTCTACACAATCAGCACATTACCATGCACATACTGGATCATAAACATGGACGCACACACAATTAGTGTAATTCTGGTTGTGATCTTTTTTTAGATCCTAAACAACTTTAAAACTGTGAAAAATGTTTTTGTACAAATGTTTTTAGAAAAAGAAAATCTTTTTATATAAATAATTGCTACTTTCAGTTTCATGTAAGTTTCTTACCATGTCATTACTGAAGCTCAACAAAAGCTAATAACAGCAAACAGTGATAGTTTCCTTACAATGCTCTGCTCAGCTATCTTTCATGTTAATTAGCTATTTCGATATGTCAGCTAAATCCCTTTTTTTAAAAAAAAAAACACAAAAGAAGTTTTAAAAAAAAGCAAGCAATGGTATTTGTGTGGCAAGGAAAAGTGTAGCTAAAATACTACCCTCTACGTGTAGCTCCTATCATGTTAAGCACTCACTATTTTTTTTAATCGTCTGTTTTAGATACTTTTAAAACATTATTTCAAACATTAGGTATTTTTTGATGCTGTCAGGGATCCCTTGGATGTCTTCAAGATCTTGTGTTTGCCTACCCAATGAAATCATATATCTCCAAATTGAAAGTCGACAGCAAGAATGAAGTGAGCGTGGGTGTTCTGAAAACAAAAAGAATTAAGATGTACAATTCTGAATGATTACATAAATAATGAAAAAATATCACACATATATAGCCACAAAATAAAAGCTTACCTAAACACACATGTAACGTGTAATCAATATGCATGAATAAATGCATATAATAAAAATAATGCAGATTCATCTAACAGGAAATGTACTCCACACAATTTTATTTTTATAAAAATTTTCACTTTACATCGGTCCAGGAGCTGTTTAACTTTCTTTCACTCAATTTATTGACGAGTGAAACCTGTAGCTCACCTCGTATTCTTTTAAAGAACATCATCAGATCCCTGGTCTGATCTTCCATGACATCTCCAGAAGTGGAATCCCAGGGATAAAGTTGTCTGGCATCTCTGATCCACGGATTAAGTCCAAACTCAAACATCAGTTCCAGAAAATTAATATTACACTTGTGTTTCACCGCCAAATGGTAGAGGGAGCTGATCCCCGTAAAATGAGTGTGCAGCTCTTGTTGCTGAAGCGATCTGTTTGATGCTGCCAACATAACTTTAAGACAGTCATAGTGATGATAGACCAATGCCAGCTGTAGAGGGTCCACTGTAAACATGGGACCTCCAAGTGATCTTCTTTGCAAGATGATCGCAGCATTATACTTGATTAGAAGCTGATTTTTAAAAAAAAGTTAACTGTAAGGACATTTCCATTTAAAAACATTAATCATAAAATAGTATGCTATTTTATACGTATGCAAAAGAGAACTAAAATTATGGTATTCTATATACAAAAGGATATGCCTCTTCCAAAAACTGTATGCACATACACGACTTTAAAAATTAATTTATAAGCTAAAGTATTGTCATTTAAAGAATATACTGGACTTCATCTCAGATATAACAGTACGTCGTTGTTGCACTATTTCTATATTTTCCCTGCAGTCTCTGAAAATAATGAAAGCTGCATGAACAAGCACACATACTAGTTCTGATATACATGGTTGTTGTTGTTGTTCCCACTATTAAAAATACAAACCTTCACCATTTCCAGATCGCCATTCATTGCAGCTATGCACAGTGGACTGCTGCAATTAGCTGAATTACCATTGGGATTGGCACCTGCTTTTAGGAGTAGTTCTGCACACTCATAGTGGCCATTCTTAACAGCCACTTGCAATGGACTTTGACCTTTCACGTCTGACATGTCAACAGTGGCACCATGCTGCAACAGCAGCTTCACACACCTGAGATGACCTTCTGCACAAAATTGTTTAAATAACACTGTTATTATTTTCCTGTCTCTCCCACCCTCATTTCTCACCCCCACACAGTCTCTGTCTCTCTCTCTTTCTCTCTCACACACACACACACACTCAAGCACACATGAACGTGCACACAGGCCTGATGAGAGGGGGGTCTGGTGTACCCGGGCCAGCAGCTGTGAAGCGGGCCCAGCCTTGTTGGTCAATAGAGTTTTGTTCCCTTCTTCTTTTCCTTTTCTTTTAAAGAAAGTTTGACATAGCATTCCTTACTCTTGGCATTTTTTCCATGGAGCGACGTACTACAAGTCTGATATTTTAACATCATTGTTCTTTTGTTTACTAACCATGCACTCACGTGTAAACAACTCTATGTTCAAGTAGTGATGTATATATAGCCTAGTGCTAACTGTTTCGCACTTTGTAAAAGGTGTCGTAACGTCTTGGAACCTCTTAAAATAAAGTTGTACATCATCAACTTAAATGATCAGACCTTTTCATTCCACATGTTAAATAGAACAATCACTGCTATGATGCAGAACTGCTACTTATAGTGGCTCAGCAGCCGATCAAAGCTTAATTGAGCTTATCTCCGAAGCTCTGTTCCTACCAATACCAAGTATGCTTTCCTCTACTTCTTTTCTTTCGTTGCTAAAATTTAGGTAAAGTCTAACAAGACCCACCAGTTGCTGCAAGACGCAGTGCTGTGCAACCCCAGTGGTTTCTTTTGTCAATTACTTCCCTTTGAAGTTCCAAACTCAATATTTCTTCAACAAGAATTTCATTGCCTTCGAATGCTGCTATCTGTAAGTCAGAATCACCACTGTCGTTATTCTGGCAATCTCTGAACTGAGCTGCTAATGCTAAACTTATTGCCGCTGGCGTTGATGGTGTCATAATTTCTGTGCATTCGTCCTCAGACGTCAAGTGAGCGAGAGTTAACGTACTTGTTCCTGGTAAGCGTTTTGTGGTCTTCGGTTCTGTCTTAACCACACGAAGAAACGTTCGCAGCAATATGAGGTTTAGCGTACACCTGTACGTTTACTTTTGCCCCGTTGTGAATACACACACCTACATATACAGTAGTTGCTATAGGGAAAGCGGTTAACATATATAAACAGGGCAGCCGAGAGCCAGCGCGGGCCCCATCAGCACCCCTTGCTGCAGAAAATTTGGAAGCAGGAGCAAGTTCCAGCAGACTGGAAACTTGGCTATCTGGTAAAGCTACCCAAGAAAGGCGACCTGACCCAGTGCAGCAAATTGTGTGGGATTACGCTACTGTCCATTCCCAGCAAGATGCTGACCAGAAACATCCTGCTGCAGAAAATTTGGGAGCAGGAGCAAGTTCAGAGGACTGGAAACTTGGCTATCTGGTACAGCTAGATGATCCACAATGGGAAGCTGACTGACCCCTTCGCAGCGAGGACTGGAGTAAGACAAGGTTGTATCTTCCTGATCGTCATAGACTGGATCATGAGAAGAATAACCTCTAACAGCAGCACGCATTCAGTGGACCTTTGCCATGCAACTTAAGGATCTCGACTTTGCAGATGACATCAGCCTCTTGTCCCACAAGCAACAACATGCACGGACAAAGCTCACTTGGCACTCAGAAGAAGCAGCAACAACTGGCCTGACAATCAACATCAAGAAGACAGAGGTAATGTGGGTCAACAACAAGCAAGAACCCCCACTTCAACTACACCGGGAATGTATTGCAGAGACCGACCGCTTCACCTACCTTGGCAACGTATACGTCATATAGTCACCAAGGATGGAGGTGCAGATGAAGATGTAAGAAGCCGAATAAATAAAGCCAGGCATGCATTCCACATCCTGCAACCCATCTGGAATTCCAAGGCATTATCTCAACACACCAAGAGCCGCATCTTCCACACAAACATAAAATCTGCATGTCCTTCTATGTGGGTCTGAGACATGGTGTGTGACAAACACCATCACAAACAAGATTCAAACATTCATCAACAGATGTCTGCGCCACATCCTCAACATCAGATGGCCCGAGAAGATCTCCAATACAGACCTCTGGGAGAGAGCCAACCAAAAAGTTGCCAGCCAAGACATTAAGAAGCGAAAGTGGGGCTGGATCGGTCACACCCTGCAAAAGGGTTGGGAGACCCAGACAGACGTGGAGAAGATCGGTCCACGGTGAGGCGGAGGCAGCTGGAATGACATGGACCCAACTGGGGAGGGAGGCCCAGAACCGGGTTCGCTAGCGTGGTGTAGTTGCAGCCCTATGCTCCACTGGGGGCGAAAAGGACTATGAAGAAGAAGAAATTTTGAGAGACAAGCAATTAAAGAACATCCATTACAGGATAGACAGGACACTGGACACATACGATCGAGTACATAATGGGACAGACACGTATGCTCGCGGCCTATCTAGACGATTTTGGAGAATTATGCATGCATACATGACCTTCACCTCAACCCAATAGTAGACCACTTACGGTTTGATGTTGATACACGTAGCGTTCTTCGACCACGTTGGCTCATACAATACTTTAAAGAAAAATGATTGTTGAAATTGCTGTACATTAAGTACAGTTCAGGCCTAACATCATCCTTTTGTGGATTTCCAAAGGAAATTCATTTATTAAAATCAGAGAAAGGAAGGTCATTTCACAGGGTGCACTATGAAAATGAAAGAGGGACAGATAGAGAGATGATAAGCTAGCAGAAGTATTTGATCACAAGTCACATTCTGAAAACAAGTTTTACTTTTCCATTATGCTGATGCCAAGCATGTCAAAAACCCATGATCAAGGAAGTCATAGTTCCAGCGATAAACAAGTTGTGTATTGTAAGCCTAAATGCTACATTTACATTGTTACCTAGTGAAAAGTCATCATAAGACATGGCAATCTATCTCAGTTTTAAGCGCTACATGTAGAGGTCATCATTTTTGTGTCCAAGGAAGCGTGGTTGAATCAGATTAGTATTTATGCATACCAACATAATTTGCATCTATGCAACATGCTCAAGCATGCTGGTGGCATAAAACTACTTTAGCTTTTTTAGTTTTCAGAACATATCTTAATAAAATCTTGTATAATATCACATTTGGAGTTGCAGTGAATAAACTCAAGTGATGATCACTTTTTTGCTGTTTGATATGTCACTGATATTGCTAACTCTTGTTTTCTGGAGATTTTGGGCAGTGTGGGTTCACTGTTAAATCTGCAGTGATCTTTGTTTACTACCAGAATGCAGCTAGTCTTCACACTGTTCTTCAGTTTACATCGTGTTTTGTGGATACTGTTTGGTGCATTAAGCTTGCCTTGTTGGGCAGGATATTGCGCTATGCAAATTATTTTTGTAATGGAAGGCGGGGTGGGGGTGGTTAGTCTCTCACTCCTCTTGACAATTCAACACAATCGTTAAGTCTAGGTATTTATTCCTGTGCTGGCAAGGGCAAAACATGCACTCTTATATTGCTCACAGGGTGGGACGTTGCTCCTAAAACTAAGCCTTGTCTACAACTGACCACCTTTTCCCTGCCACTCAGGCCATTTTATTCTAGCCCATCCACCCTGAATTTTCTAGAAACTACCCCAGACCCCATCCTATGTTTCTAGGTGACCATCTGCCCTGGGCATGTCCTTGGTCACAGGGATGCCCTGCTGTTACCATGGCCCACCCAGAATTTACATTAGTTGAGTGTGTGTGCATGTGGACATGCATGTCAGGTCCAATTTCATACTACTACATTAATATCATTAATACATATTAATGCATGTACCCTCACACTCATCTATGTGCATTATGTGCTCTATCTCTCACACACACACACAATAACCCCCCTACCCAAAATTTTCTCTCACATTGAGGTTACATTTCAAACACAGACACTAAGTATTTTCAATATAGTCTTTATGATCCAACTACCACACATAAATATTGCAACTTCAAAATGGATACTAGAGAAGTATAGCATGAAAAAAATCTTCTCAAATAAAAACATACAACCATGTAGTATACAGTGAAGAACTGAATATTGGGAATTAAAAAAAAAGCAATAAATCATTTGTGCTAAGATTAACATTTGTTTTAATTTACAACATTTGAGAAATGTAAATCTATCTTATCACATTAAAGAGTAAGTTTGTTAAATAGTTATTACAAAAATATATTAGTTATTTAAAAGTTATATTAATTAGAAATATTAAATATATGACATGCCAGTGAATTGCTGTAAATGTGGAGACACCAACTACACCTAACAGAGTCTCTTAGAATTTTAAAGAAAATATTTTTTCATTCAACCTGTAAAACATTATGCTTATCATAATGTAGTTTTACACTGACTACTTTGCATTATGCAATACTCTTACATCCCTTAGTGTTATGCACAACTTTTATAAAACAGTTTTACTTCAAATATTCATTACCAATTAAATATTAGAATGTAGAAAGACAAAGTATATTTTTTCATCACAGGGTAGGTAAAATACTTCATCACTGAAGCTAACATATAATCTAAAGGTATACAATAGCATGCACATATAGTTTTAGCCCCTCTGAGAGATCACATGAAAGCAAAAGTTTTGAAAATAGGGGCAAAATAACATCAGACAAGTCAATCCATGGTTGTCTTACTGAAAGACGCTGTTGATAAATTCTGTGATCATTAGATTTTTAAAATACGTTTATTGCATTAGTCACAAAATAATCACCATACTAAAATACACTTAAATAACAATTATTACAAATAGGGATAGAGACACTAAATTTGTCCATGTCATCCCTGCAAACAATCAATGTGAATTTGTTCTTTATAGTCTGCAACATTTCAATAGCATTCACTGGCTTGAAATGTTGTAATGTCCAAATATTAATTTTTTTTGTCATTTGTTTTTTGGTCTTATCTGAGGAGTGTTAACTTTCAATTCATGTAGAATAATGTCCAACACTCAGACTCAGACTCAATTTTATTTCAGTTGCTGGCATATATTTTCCTTAAACTGTCTATAATATTTTGTAAAACATTCTCCCCCACCCCCTAGTAGCCATTTAAAATTGATTAAGCAAATTAACTTTCTGACTTAAGATTTTCAATGGTTTGCATTATGATAAACTTTGCAAATCTGCAAAAGCATATTCATAATCTGTTAAAAAAGCAGACAGAAAACATGTAGCCTATTTACACAGTACCATTTCCCCAGAAATACATATAAAGAATTTTTATATTAACCTCTGGTGATAATATGCATAGCACTTCTCTTAAAAAAACAATTTTTTATAAACATTAAAAAGGCATCCACTGTTTACAACAATTAATGTACAGCAATGTATGCATAGGACATATGATAACAAAATAAGCAGAGTGAACAATGCAAGTCATCAATAAGATGTACTGCATGATCATCTACTTACAACAGCAGCAGAACTACAAGGCAAGCAGCTTCATAAAAGCTTTTGGTAGTGAATATTCATGAATGATATGTTTTTGGATAGATCGTTGTTATCAATATTTGTGATCGGAGAAAATTCAAGAAAACTTGCTTCTACTCAGTTAAGTTGCACCTGAAAATATGTCATCTGTGTTACTTTACTTGAGTATGAAGGTAAAGAAAGACAATGCATAAACGTACTGTTTAACTGTTTAAGTTTAAATAATGAGATCAATCCTCACTCATCATAGTATTTCTTTGTATTATATTTCTGAGTATTAGTGAAAACAATGAGTATGGCTTCAGTGCACAAAAGATAATACACAATGAAGCATTTAGGCCTTTGCTTCTTTTCTTCAAAGATGTTAAAATTTACAATGCATACAAGTAGTTTTGAATTACCAAATAGATGATAACTATATTACTAGTGACAGCTATATCCCAAGAGCAAAAAATTCAAACATTTGAACATTTCTTAGCTTAAAACAATATCAAAGCTACTAAGTAATAGCAATGTAAAAACAAACCACTGAGGCACTGATACCTTGCATTAATGGCAAGCTGGCATAAGCAAGAGACAATCAGTTCTGCATTGACTCACTTAAATCTTCAAATGTAAATGTTTACTAAATACAGATCTAGTTGAAGATGATAAGCAAGCAGCAGAGGAAAGTGCATAATGTAAGTAATGGGTTGTTTTTGAAAGGCAGAAATTTTTCTTGATAGGTCCCTCTTTCTCTATTAAAGGTACAAAAGAATGAATAACAGCAGACCTCTGATGTTGAAACTGTGAAGACATGAGGCTCATTGCTGTCATAGACTATCTAGCAGTGAGCATAGATCTGAGTTTTTAAACACTGACTCATGGAAAGGATTACATGTGCAATCGACTCAGCATAAAGTTTATTCAGTATAAAACATAAGCACTCCGATATTAAATTTCTGATGGTAAATAACAGAAGTAAAGCTGGCAGAATCATAATATAAAAATTTTTCTTACTATAAATTCTTACTATAAGTTTTTTTTCTTCTAAAAGCATTTGTACAAAATTTTCTCCACAACTTCTTTAAATGTTGAACATGCCAGCACTGGTATTCATTAATTTGATTAACATCAATACAGAGTTTGTTTCACAATCTTTAACATTATTCTTTTACACTAGTTCAAGATTAATGACAATAAGACCAGTAGACTTATACACCCTGTTTACTACAAATGAAATAATAAAAATTGATACTATAGTATATATCTCAGGTTAACCAGTAGCTTCACATGGTAAAAGGCATACATATGAACCGCTTTTGATTTTACATCTCAAAACTACATGCATTTGTATATGGTTAAAAAAAAGTCTCTTTAAAGAAACTGAAGTTACTGGGCACTGTCAAAAGAGCTTATGTAAACAAGGGGAAAAAACTCTAATAAATTATTAAAGCACATTTAATTTGACCGTAATATTAAAGCACTAGAGCTGATGCATTTAATCATAGTACTTAGAAGTGTTATTTGTAAATGCTGGAGTGTTACCAGTGGCTACTGATCTGAAGAATGTCATCAGACCACGGACATGTATAGGTAATATAAGTCCGTGATCAGACCATTTGCAAGCTTATATTCTCACAGATGTGTTGATGTAGTGCTGCATTTTCAAAATGATGTTTTCCATCAACTATGCCACACCCACGAGCACCAAACCACAGTGTGTATTCTTTGTTACTAGCTTGTAGTATTTTCAGACTTAACACCATCAAAATATATTCCTTTCTGAAGTTTAAAAAAAATGACAAAACCAACATGTTAAAATGCATGTTATCTATCTTGAAAATTAAATCTTTAAGACTTTACATAACAATCACAAGGAAAAATTTCAGATTTAAAAGATGAAAAGTTTTACTTTTCTATTAATCACTGACAGAAAAGCACGAAATAAGACTATAAAGCAATATCATTTTTGCTATCCATATTGCACTATGTTAATTGAGATTGTTTTAGTGAAACATGAGATTTCAACCTCAACCTTTGTTGTTCATCCCTGAAATTTTGTAATGAACATGTAATACACTGGAGTGGGTTGATCTCAATGATGACCAAATGAGAAATGATTACCATTAGGTAATGATGGTAAAAAATAATGATTGCACAAAAAAGGATCAGTAAATTACGAGCTTCTGGAGAAAAAAATTTTAAAAATGAAAGAAGGCATCACGAAGAAAATTAAGTAATGGTGTAATGATATCAACCAGATACATATACAAAACAAGGTGATTAAAAAAAAAAAACCCTATTGCAAAGCTTTATATGTTGCTATTTTGTACTCAAATTGCAATTCACAAGCCAGACAACTCTAAAACTAGAAGACAGATGTAATTTTGGCAGCAGGATCTACAGTTTTCCTTTCTCCTGTAGAAATTTTACCAGCAGACAATGCATTTAAAAGACAATGCAGAAACCCTCATAGAACTTCATACTTCTGATTCTAGAGAAGACGCTTTGATTGAATTCTCAGGTGCCAAATCAAACCTGCAAGATAGATATGTCAATTAGGTATGTACAATTTGGCCCACAAACATCTTTATTCTGACCATATTTTATACTTTTATGCTGAGGTTTCTAGCAGCAAACACAAGTTTTGCATTTCATTTCTTACAGATACTAATAAATTCAATCAACCCATGATTGTAACGGTTTACGATCATACCCTTTTTAGCACATTCCAACTCAAATAAACATGGAATGTGTGCTATGCTATGTAAGCAAATAATTTCTAAAATATCTACAATTGAGGAATCATGTCAGCCATTCATCCAATGTTTTAGGAGATGCTCTGCACTATGTGGGTACATGGCAACAACAAGACAGACTAATTATCCATTACATGGATAGGTGAAAATCAGTTTTGTAGAAAGTCCCTTTCCCATTTCAAATTGGTAATGTCCAAAAATCTTCCACTGTTATTTTCTGTTACGAAGTGACAGGGAACAAAACAGAACCAAATATGAGGTCTACAGTCAAACATTTTCTGTATTTTGATTATGTATTTGGTATTTTTCAGAGTAAGCACTCTAACCAACTATGAAGTCTACAGCTAAGAACATAGAAATACAAAATAAATACTGACCACTGGGTGACTGCACGGGATGTGTCCAAAGTCGACAAATCAATCAGAACCATCCCCATTTGGGTCTGAGAGGAAGAGAATATGCCCGTCTCGTTCTTCACTGTCAGTTCCAACGAACGGTTGTTCAGTTCTGGGGGACTGACAGGGTACTCAAAACTGGAAGAGATGTATAGACTTTAGACCATAATGCCCTGAATAGAATTTTTCCCTTAAAAGAGTAAGCATGCACGCATTCACACACACCCTCACAAAAATGAAGCAAATTATTTTTATACATTCTTCCTAGATTGTGCCACTAAAAAAAAAATATTCAGATTTAAATGCAGAGGCTATTTTAAGTTGCATAAACTGATTTTCTTACTATAATCAGGTCTTAAAATAAAGTTTAAGGGGAAAAAAGTTCTCACGTCTCATCAAAAACAGGGTTGAGGTTATCTTTGACCACCTCTGTCTTTCGTTTGCTTTTGGTGTCTCTGTCAGGCAACAGGTACATTCTAACATAGGGATCAGCTAGGCCTTTGCTGTCTCCTTGTGCTGGTTTTAGGTTGCTGAAGCAAAAGTAGTTAAAACCTTCATTTTTTTCCTTTTGATCGGGTTTTGTTTTAAAATAATAAATCTCAAAATATGAGTACATAATTATGCTTAGTTTTAAAAATATAAGCCTTCAAACATCGGCATTCTCACATGCAACTAGAAAAGCGGCAAAATCAAATGAAGAAACATCACTCAGGTTTTCGTGTTCAAGAAGCGATTTTTTTTATCCAAAAAATGAAACAGCTGAATTTAGAATACAGCCCTACAGATTGGAACTTTATTTAGAAGCTTCGAATAAAGTTAAAAAAAAAAAATTAAATGGTCCAAACTGAATTCATTCAACAGACTGGTAAGTCAATCAGATCAAAATTTAATGGGCAACAATCACGGTCATTGCAGTCTACGTTGTATTATTACTGAATGTCTGTTATTAAGTGGGCACATTTGAGTTAATTTTCCCATGGGTATTATTGTTAACAAAATGTAAAGACATTTCAAAAGTGTTTGTCTAAGAGAAACTCCTGTAATTTTTTTTATTTGATGTTTTCAAGCATTGCATTTTTATTTTAATGTTACAACTGAATGCTGATAAGGATTTTTTTACAATTAAAAATATAATGATAGTTTGAAATGTCATTCGATGTAAAAACTTATTTCTTCCTCATTTAACTGCATGCAAAATATTCTTTTCACTCACTGATACTCACAGGTGTTCTCGTTTAAGCTCCTTATAATATGTTTATCACCCTCAATTTTTTTTAAGCTGTTTCGAGCATGCACATCAGTGGTGCCCTCACACTGTCAGTTGTTTTTAGCATT
This sequence comes from Marisa cornuarietis, assembly GCA_004794655.1. Lineage (NCBI taxonomy): Eukaryota > Metazoa > Mollusca > Gastropoda > Architaenioglossa > Ampullariidae > Marisa > Marisa cornuarietis. The sequence goes on along the minus strand of SMMW01000593.1, from coordinate 97,921 downwards.
ATGCTGGATAAAGATATGACTGATGATGTTGTGTTTGTGACTGTCACACGATGTTACTTGTAAACCAAATGGTGGAGAAACTGTTGATGTTACAGATCTGGTGCTCTTCGTTTTACTGTAAGTCGAAAACTTGCTTGTACTGTATAAGTGACTAGATAACAATCAATTTTGAAATGTTTTGAGCAAATTCTTGAGTACAGTGTGGGGACGAAGTTCACACGGCACGTTTCAACAAATCTGAATCTGTATATAAACATCTCTGAAAAGTTAATCCTCTGGAGTTTTAGGATTTCCTTAATGAGTACAAACTCCATGTGAGTGTTGAAGAGAACATTCAGCAACAGCACAATGTGTCCTGGTCAGTTTTCTTTTACTGAGGACTGCATCTTTTCTCCTCAACATCAGCTAGTGCAAACGGCGCTATTTTTAGAAATACTTCAATTTCGTCACCTCCCTGTTTTTTCAACAAGTCCAGGTGTGCTTAAGAGAAAAATATTCATATAAAATCTTTCATGCCTCTTTGTCATAAAATACCACTGGAATATGTTTTTGTGATACTTTGTGCTCTGTTTCCAGCGATTTTGCTCAGCGATCGAGTTGGGCTTTAAGTTGCTTCTTGAAACCATCAAAAGAGGCAGCCTGGAGGAGCAAGGGGAGAATGTTCTAAGCATGTGAACCAGTGTAGGTGAAGGTGTGACGGCCATTAGAGCAGAGTTTGGTGCTGGCAATATGGAGCTCTATGTACTTACTATACTGTTGATGCAGCAATCTAGTATTTTAAGAGTGGACTACTTGATTGTTGTGTCACAGTAGCACTGCATAACCAATGACACAAGGTTTGCACATATTGCACACACCTGCAGAACTTCCAAGTCTCCATGCTGCAAAATGAAACTAAGCAATTCTCTGCCAAATACCTGATTTTGTGGATAACAATAACCAGCCTTTGACGCTGAACGCTGTAGCGAAGAGTCAGCTGTACACGACCTAGACCAAACTCTCCACTTCCTTCAATACTGCAGCAGAATATTAATGAAAAAGTTAATGATAAATATACTATTTTTGGTAGTAAAATTATTTTCTTTGAGTACTTACCAGATGACATGACTATGTGGAGCTCACTTTAGGCTAGCCTTACACACATTGAATTTTCGCCGTGCGCCATGGAAAGCGAGACACCGTGCATTCCTCAAACACGCCGTGGGTAACAAACGGCGCTTGGCACACGGCGTGTGGAAGTACTTCAAGATGGACAATCTAGAGAAAGCGTTGTGTTTATATTTGATTGAAAAACAAAGAAAAAGGCAAATCTCCCTTCATGCATTGTTGGTCTCCGTTTGAGACTTACAACTGTCGAGGGTTTTATCCCAAATCACTGGTCTTTCTTGTATCAGCATTATTAGCACATCAATATCTATATCATATTCATATAGATCTACATCAAACTTCTCTGCTTGTTCTATAGACATCTTCAAATGCAAATAAAAAAACACTTAAATAAACCACCAGGCAACGTGGCAACTGACCTAAAGACAACGCACACGTGGCGATTCAGTGTTGTGCACATGCGCTAGGTCGGGTCAACATGGCGCGAGTCGACCAGTGTGAGTGCTCCCATTTGAAGCAATAGTTATCAACGCGGTATGGATGGTGTTTCGCTGTGACAGTGGTTGATACACGCCGTGGTGTCCACGGCCGCCGTGGACGGCGAAACGCTGGACGGCATCTCATTCGATACGTGTGAGTTGACCCATTGACTTCTTCAGTTATCAAAAAGCATGGCCGTCCACAGCGCACGGCAAAAATTCGATGTAAGGCCAGCCTTACTAGCTACCCAATTCCAGCTGCCTGCTCCCAGTTGGTCAAAGCTGAACAATGAACAGGGATCACACAAAATATATCAATTCACCTCTCTTCCCACCCCATTTCAGCAGTAAGTCTACTTTTCCAGTTTTTTGCTGACACAGGTTGCCCTGCACAGCAAATGTAGGGGGCCTAAAGGAGGCCACAGAAAGCATGACCAGAAAAGAAAGACAGAAGACAGGAAAGATAAAACAGCAGTGTGAAAGGGAAAGAGTCTGTCAGAAAATATAGACGAAATGGCTGGTAAAAGAGATAAACAAATAGTAGAAGAGAAAGAAGTGGGGCAGTTCACTCACACCCAGAGAGAGGCTGGGTGTTCATCCCCTGCACGAGACACCAGGCCCATGGGGTTCAATGCTAATGGGTGGTCATCCCCTGCAACAGCTGCACCCACAGACCTCCATGGAGGAGTGTAGCAAATGGGTTTGTGTGCTCTCTGTTAGTTGATCAAATTTGACCAATCGGAAGCGGACAGGTAGAACTGGGTAGCTCAAAGGATGTCATCTGGTACAATACCAAGAAGATGGTATGCAAGCTTTTTTTCAAAAGACTGGGTTAAGATTGGTACAAAACATGTGTCTCTAAACATCAAGTAGAAGTCAAACCTTTAACACCTAGTCATCATCAAGAATTTAAGTTTTTAATGTTGTATTAATCAAGGGAAAAAAATACAAGAGAGCATGTCTAGGAAAGTTCTCTAATCATTCATGACCCAAAAATCTAGTTCCAGTGATGAGCCACTCATGACAAATGTAGTTATACACATAATTCTGACAAAGTTGACTAAACATTGACTCCTACAAACCAGATGTACACATGTTTTTCACCGATTCTTTAGGGTTACAAAAGAGATTTGCTGCCGTATGGCTTCTCTGTTCAGCAGACCTTTTGTCTGGAAAGTATTCCAGAAGATGACGAATTCCATCCCTGGGGGTAATGCTGCCCACTGGGAATCAGATATTGTTTCCATAAATTTAATATCATTATGAAGGCTTTTGGTTTCTATTATACTGACCTCTGCGTGACAGGCAGTGTAGGAGAGTTGGGTTTTCTCTGACGCACTTCCATCTCTGCTGTGGAAGGTGATGATGATAACTTCACCACCTCCTCTCTGCTCACCGGCTTTTCACCATTCTGTTTTCCAATGTCCTCTGGAGTGGTTGAGCCTGAGGACGCAGGCTTGCTATCACCACCAGAATCTGGATCTAGTTCATCTTTCTTGTCCACAGAGCTTCCCTCTCCTCCTAAGTAAACACCACAAGAGAGTTAAAGCTCACATCATCACTTCTATCCCTATGATCAAACTGTTAGTTATTTTTTAACTGGCAAATAATTATGTGTATTTAAGTGCAGGCATGATATAATGCTACAGGTTATCTTAGACTAAAAATACACACATCAACATTTCTCTGTGTGTGTTTGTGTGTTGTTGCTGTTTTTTTCAAACAGTACAAATTTTCCCCCTAAGTTTTCCTTAATTTTCAGTAGGTATATGTGGCTCAATTAATTCAAAATAAGTTTATAAAAGTGAAAAAAAGTTGAAGTAGCGAGCTTGCTGAATGCTGATCTTTGTGGATCATACAGACAGAAACTCTGTTTTGATGTGGTGTTTAAAATATAGTAGAACATCTCATGCATTTACATTTTTCTTTTTATGTAATGCTTAATTTCAGCTACTCAAATAAGTACAAGACGCTGGGCTCATCAAGCAATGTTACTGAGTTTGACTTGGACCACATTTAAAATCAAAATTATATTTGTTTATTGAATAAAATGACTTTAGAGTATTCAAGACATTAGAAGCTAAAATATCCGGTTTTACAAGATATCAGTATATTTTATCATGAAACAGCACCCTATCTAAACTTTTGATCAGAAGATATTTAGATTTCAGTAGCTCAACTACAATGCAATAATTATTGGGTTATGGTTTATAAACATCACAAGTGTAAAGTCATTAAGCAGCACACAATAATGAACAGCATTCCAAGTATATCGCTTATTTAACCATGGTTAGAAATGCCAACTCAAAATATATATCAACACTGTAGGCCTAAACAAGAAAACATTCTATTCTATCAACACTGTAATGATTTCTTAGTATTTTTATTTTCTACTTTCTTTATAAAGCAGACAAACAAGAAAAGTAATAAAAAGTTTAAAGATTTTTTTTACCAGTTTACCAACTGTTCTTGCAGAGAAAAATATTTAGTAAAATATTGTCAGTTTTACATGCTGAATGGTCTAACAAAAAAAAAAAGGTCATCAAAATGTCTACTGTAAAAATGATAAGAAACACAATAATTAAAGATAAAAATGTGTAAGCAATCACCCAAACCATGATTTTCAAACAGTTAATCCAAACACAAAATATAAGAAATGCATTTAATAGAATTCTAGTTAAGTAAGCTATGAAGGCTTTCATATTTTCTTCCATTGTTCAGTCAACTTCATCAGAAAGAGAATCTGAAGACCCTGGTGAAAAACAAATGCTGTCTTAGCATGTGTGTGTGTGTGTGTGGGTGGTGATGACAGCTACCACTGATTGAATGTCGCATGTGCACAAGTGATATTTATGTCTCCATTCATATATCCATACTCAGTCTATTCATTTTGACACATACATGTTTAGCTGCGTGCGAATTGCAAACATTTATGAAAAAGAGAAAATTATATGCACACACACACACACACATATGTACATGAAGATGTACGAGTGGCTGTGTGAGTGTGTGTGTATGCACATAGGCTCATATGCATGATTTGTAAGGTTGCATCAGCTGCTTTATGATGGGTCATAAGAAATGCAGAAACAAAACTTTCTGTAAGCAGACTGGACTTACCAAGACCATCATCCTTTATCAAGTTTTCTGGTGCCATCCACTGAGGGTTGGCATCAGGGGTCAATACCTAGGGCAGATTGAGCTTAAGCATAGTATTTCATAGTTGCTATTTAGTAAATTAATATAAACAAAAACATTTTATGGGTTTTAATTACTTTTTTATAAATAAATTTGTCCATAACAATGCTATTCATTAATGAAAGAGGTGCTTTCTATCTCTTGATTTCTTGCCAGACAAAAGAACCACTGCACCTTCTCACATCAACCCCCTTCACACCCACACAGGCTCCATGACTTGCTCAAGCTGGTTACTTAGCTGCAGCCATCATCCAAGTCACGTGTTGTCCAAGCAGTGTAAGGAAGCAAAATAAAATTACAGCTACCAAGACAAATTTCATGTTATAACACAGCTTAGCCACCAGTTTATGAAACAAAGCATTGGAAGAAATTGGGATATAACATCTGAGGCTCACAAACTCAGTTTTCTGCTCTTGACACTGACATGCATACAGCAACCTACTCGGAGAATCAGAGTCATGTAGACAGAGCAGCTTATCTCTCTGCACTTCACAGGGAACCTTTGGTCCATAAACATGTCTTCTGCTGAAAGCAGCTCTTGCAAGCGAACACTGGTCTCCCCAATTGTCTTTTTGGTCTTGGTGTCACGTATCTGTGAAACAAATAATGGTAAATTCATCACGTGAAAAGTCAAATTAGATTTAGATTATTTGGAACATAAATTTTTATGTTCTCGGGCTAGAAGTTTGTGTTCTTTTTATGTAAAATATGCCGATGATGCTACCACTTTAAATTAAGCATCCACAATCTATTACTGAAAAAACACCTGAAAAGGAAGCATAAAAAAGCACAAGAAAGCAGCACAAACAGCTTCAGTCTTATTCCACTGCCCTGACAAAATAATGATTTAGTGATATAATTAGAACCACCCATAAAATTAAGCTTTAAAAGCAGCATAAGATCACATGAAATGGTATTTAAAACTTTACTCTTAGTACAAAAAATAAAGAAAAAAAGAAGTCAGGAACCTCTAGGTCAAGATTCTGATGGTGAGGACTAGTAATCAGGAACCGAAAATTCTCTTCCCATTTTGGCTCTGTGGTGTTTACTCGCACACTGCTCTCTTGTGTGTTTTGTCCCACAGTAAGATAGACCATAGGAGATGGTTCCACTAATGTCTTCTTTCCTCTCTGGTGGATCAGGTAAAAGGTGTTTAATGTAACTGATATCATGCATTTTCAACGTATTTTCTGATATTTAGTGCATGTCCTTGAAAATGCATCACTGAAGCTAGATAACCTAGAAATCATTGAAATAATATAGAAAATACACATAGCACAAACTATAAAATTTTAATCCAAAATCTTTTTTGTTGAAATCTCAAATTCTGCAGCACCAACTGGACAAAGTTTTGCATCATTAGTTTACCTGTTGTAACAATATCAGGAAGGGAATACTATCTCATGCTGAGATCGTTAGATTTTTTTAAATATTCAGGCATAGCTGTGTCTACACTAAAACTAAACTAAAACTTCTGTGACGTGGTTTCTAGTTTCAGTTAATATGATTAAATTCATTAATTTTTAATTCATTTTTAAGTCTAACTTGTTATGACCTCAATCATATTTTTTTTAAAGTTGATAATTTTGAAAAAGATATTTTCTTTATTATATAGTCTGATACAAAAAAAGAGTAAATTTTGCCAGAGCTTGGTCAATTTATATCTAACTTGAGTATTCAATCAAATCCTTCATTCTCAAGTCCATATTTAATATTAAAAAAATGAAAATAAAGGAAGACATTCAAAAACTGGAAAAGAATAACAAACAACTGAAAAAAGTAACTTACTGTCCACTCTTACTCTGAAAGGTAAAACTACAAATCACCAGCTACAGAAGCTACTAATGTATTAGGAATACATCTTAGTTTAAGTTAATGAAATCTTTGAACTTTTTCACACTGAGTTGAACTAAGCTGATTCTACTTTCTTTAACTTCTGCTCTAAACAGAAATCGACACTGAAAGTGAGCACAGATCAGTAAAGAGACATTACAAAAAAAAAAAAAGAGAACAATAAAGTACAGTGCCTACACAGAGCACCAGATCTGTATTTTAATTATATCTTATCTTAAACAAGAGCAACAATCAGACATTTTTCTTCTGAATATGTCAATTTACCCCGTCAAACATAGCACTCAAACCTTTCCTTTTAATACAATTAATTTAACACAATCACTCAAAGATAAAAATGCAAATAGAATAAACTTCCAATTCAGAACACCAAATCTTTAAAATGGTATTACCAAAAATGTATATTCAAACATTGCCTGGAAATTAAAAATAATAAACTGAGCACATCACAAAAAGAAAATTTCACCTATTTATGTCAACAACGATTGGGTGGGGAAAGTTGATCAGCTTTGGTTTCACAAGTTTATCAGATAAAACCATTACAAAACCACACATCTTTTTAAAGTAGAATTCTTTGATTCCATTCTTCTATTGTCCTAATTACAAACTGAAAAGCATTTTCCCTCTGTACAACCTCCAACTCTCCTGATGCCTGATGTTGATATGTACCACAGTATGCCTAAAACTATGATTATGATGTTTATAAACAAAATTTGGGTTAAATAACAAACTGACAAGCAACAAAATAAGTAGTATGAGATGAACTTCATATGCACATATGGACACAACAGACCTACAGATATCAATGACTTTTATCAAGAGGTTTGACGTATACCTACAGGTAACCCAAAGGCTGAGTCCAGATTCACAATTAAAAGTGCAGTATGAATTGCGTCCTCGTCCAACTTTTCCTCTTTCACCTGTGCCATAACCTGCAACCATTTTAACCAAACCTGCAGGTACTCCAAATACATGAAATATAGTACAGGTGTCTATACTATCTGTTGCTTGTGAGGTCTGATATAAGTTCCTCTCTTCAGTCAATCAAGAAGGGTGTTCCATGATGTCTGGATAAACACAGTATTCTGTTCCATTAAGTCTGTGTTAATTTTAATTATAGTCCAAAAGTTGAAATGCAACAGACTCTAATAAGTGTGCACAATACATATGCTCCAATTACAGCAATTACAGAATATGAAATTATTTCAGTTTCTATTTCCATTATATATAGGTATAGTGCTTGGATTCTTTCTTTTATTTCCCTGAACACACCCCCCACCATCCCCCTGCCACCAGTTTGTTATGAGCTAAGGAAAAATATGGATAAAAAGTCTGTATTCTTTTACTTTAAAATTTATTTTATCGTGCCATCATTTTTTTCTTATAACATGTTCTCATTCACATAATGTCTTCTTATAAAGTCTAATTAAAAAAATTCATGATTCTTGATTATAGCTTTGTGGTTTCACTTTAAAGATAACTGCCAAATAGCTTTCAAAGATCAATGTGACTGTTTCCTTGGGAGGAAAGAAAAAAGTGAGTTTTATTTGTTCACTGTTGGAAATATGTTAGGAGTTTCATCAAAAGAAGATGCAAAAGTACCAAAAATAAAAACCAAAAAAAAAGAAAGAAAAAAGAAACAAAGAAGCAAAAACTGCCTGCATAATCTGAGTAAACACGACTAAAATGCACAAAAAACACAAAAAAGTCATGATCAATCTAAGCATTCCACATATTAATAGCAGTTTGTTGTTATTCTTCATGTTTTGGATGCCTAAAGAGTCAAAACTTTGACCATGTAAAAATAAAAAACCTTTAGCATTTCCCTGTTTAGATTTTTAAATAACTAAAGATTGACTACTTTGCAGTGTTTATACTGCATAAATGTGACTGCTGTGAATGGATTTATTTTCACAAATCTGGTTGACGTAACTTTCAATGTTCACACCCTACAGTGACATTTTCACTCTCAATTTGCCTCTACTGTCAAAGAGTAGAAAATGAGAAGTCTCAAGTCACTGTGGAGACACCAAGGTTCAGGCAGGCTGTTACTATTTCACAAATGCCTCAAATTTGTTTGAAGATCTCCATTAAGAAAACCGGTTCATATGCACTTAAACAGTTCACAATTTAAACTGTCTTTTTAATAAAATAAAATTACAAGCATTTCATATCTTTTCTTGTTCTCATTTTATTTTTAGCTTTCATTAGCTTACATTTCTTCATTCACAATTTTTTTAGAAACTTTCTGCAAGTTCATTACCCCCACCCCACCAATCACAGATCATGCATTGTGTGCATGTCTAAAATTTCAAAAGACTGCATGAACCCTGGAGGATATTAAATCCAAAAATTATGTGCCAGCATTAAATAAGCAGCTTTTTGAATATGATCAAATATGGAAGGAATTAAATATGCTCTTTAGAAGCACTATTTTTGTTTCTATTTCTTTTTTTTTTAATTATTTGCTTTCAGGAACAAACATTTCTGAAATGGTTTTGCTTTTTAGTTTGCTCATAACTTTAAAAAAATAAGTCTTTCAAAATTACTATAAAATTTAAGAAATGCTTTTGTTTGAAACAAACTGAAATCTCAAGGTCATGTTTGTTAGTCAATCAAATAGCTCTACCATTTAAACATAAGAATGCTTATACAGTTTCAAATCAATTTGTCTGAAACCCTCTAAAATAGTGTGCTCATTCTAATTCACACAAGTTGATTGAAGAAACGCTACAGAGCAAACATTACCTTAGACACACTCTGTCTCAACTAATTCATTCACCCAAGCATGTTTTCAAGACATCAACTGTTAGTCCTACAAAAGTAATTTGATCACTTGCAAATGTTTGTGTGACATATATAAGAAAATAATCTGTTCATTTTAAGGCATGTTTACAATGCTTCAGCCACTATCTCTTTCTCAATGATTTTTGTCTTCCTTTTGTGGTGATTCTACAGGAAACATTCTTGTGATAAACCATACAACTGCACTCACAGGACTATTTCCAAAGGCAAATGCAACAGAACTGTAATTATATTTAACTAATGTTTTCTTGTGTTTCTGAATTATTTTTATGGCTCAATGTGTGAAGTCTTTCTGAAAAGACTTACCTTAACATTTACTTACAAATCTAAAAACATCAAAAGAAAACTGCATGCTCATTCCTGTCCTTAAATGAAGATACTTAGAGGATAAACACTGCATTATACTGCAGTAAGTGTTGTTAACTGATAAGTTGTGGCAAGGGAAGAAAGTTCTGTTAATACGTGTAACTAAACATCTCAAAACTAAAAGTTTTTTTTTTTTTTTTTTTTTTTGTCACTTAAGAAAAAATGAAAACTCATAGGTGAGCACTCTCAAGCTAAAAAAATCTACTGATTTCACTGCAGCCATCTGCACAAGAAATGCATTAGATGCAAAGAAAAAAAAAACAAAACAAGAGGATAGCAAATTAAGCACAAAAGTTACACAAGCAATTCTGAGGAACAAGACTTCATGCTCTGTTCCTTACACTTACCGTTAAAATGAAAAAAAAGAAGGCCACGATACCAAAGTCTTACTTGACCTCAGCAAAAGTAAATTATACATAAACATTAAATCATGCAGGACATTACAATTAATGCATGGTGCATCATATCACAGTAACACATAAACTTTGATCATGGTAATATTTTGCGAAATGCTTTCACATGCAAAGGTTTAGTCTACGAAGCAAAATGATTATGGAATCATGACCTTGGAAATGAAAATAACTCCTGACAATAAAAAAAGCATAAATAAGCAAAACCTAAAATTGCCTATACTTTCAAAAATAAAATGATGCTCATAACTATAAAATAAACTGTGGAGCATTTTAAAATGTTCTGCCCACACTATCATTTAATCACAATTTTCTGTTGTGGCAAATGCTTAACCTTAAGTGTTGAAGAAGTCAAATAAAATGATAAAGAAGCACAACAGCAGAAGTGATTCAAACAACCTCAAAATTTCAAGCACAACCCTCACAAAGCCTTGCCTGTCTTTCACACATAAATTCTGTTATCTTAGAACCACCTCCCACCCCATACTGATGGCTTGCATACTGTTCAGAATAGCCTTGAACTCAAGCTTCAAGGGGATTGTAAGATTTTTAGTGACATCTACACTCAGTGTCCAAGCTCCTAACACAAGACAACATATTTCTTTTTAACAATACACTGTCCATACTGATTACCTGACATTTCTAATTTTCTGACATTTCTACTTGTTAACATCCTCTTCCTTCCTTAGTTCAAGTACTTACAAGTCATCACATGCTTCACAAAAGGATTGATTACTGATATAAGAAAATGACTCTTCTGTGAATATTTTTAAAAGGGGATTCTCCCACTCATACTCTATGTGTCAGACAACTTGCTGGTTAATAAAGATACTGTGATATGTCAGTGACAAAGATACCCAAGACCAAATATCAATAGCTGTGAATTAGACTGCATGATGACTTTACTGGTATTATTAAAACATTTTAACCAGAACATTCTCAGGTTATTTCAGACAAAGAAGGAGGGACAAAGATTAAGATTTGGGGTTTGGGAAACTGAGATGTGTGCAAAATTCCAAACAGGAAAAACACAGAGAAAGGTACTACATAATGACCACTTACCAAACAACAAGACCAATGTATGTAGCAAGTGAACCAAAACAAGTAGTCTAGACTATGAATTGGCGACTTAAATGGATATTAACAACTAATGTCAGTAGACAGACATCCCTCTCAAGTAATACATGAAGTATTTATACTGAATCAAAGATCATGCAGCTAATATTTCATTCAAGAGTAGAAGTAGTGTATGAAATTATTTGAGCCTGTCAAAATGTCAGCCACAAAATGTCCAAGACAGGATCATGCATACTGTATGATCAGTTAAGCCAGTACACAACTACGATGATACAACAAATAATACTGCTTACTGATTCCACTTGCTGCAAAAAGAGTACAAATAAAATCCAATCACCAGTGACAGAAAAACTTTTTCATACTCTCAGGAATGTTTCACAGCCCACTAGGCCTTGTGAAAATGGCACTGGAAAACTCCTGTGCTTTAAGCCTTAATAAACATACCAACTGCTAAAGGTATCCCTAAACCATGATGCCACACTGGGAAAGAATGAGCAGGTAAAAAATAATGTATCCCAGCAACAGATCTTTCTACAGACAAGGAAAAGGCATTTTAGCCAATGTAAATGAGGGTTCAAAATGTGTGAAAATGTAAAGTTTTAAAATTTGAAATGACGAAAGAGAAAAGGAAAAGAAAACTAACATACCCTGTCCAGCTCAAGTGGGTCATTAGCGAGATAAAGCCATCTCACTCTGGCATGCACCATGCCTGTTTTCACATCTTCCAGAGTAAACCACTGCAGTCAACAAAACCAAAATATCCAAGGAGAGAAATTTAGGATCAGGTTAATAAAAGAACATCAAACTAATACTAGTGCACAAATAATGAAAGAATATTTAACAATACTGTAACAGTTAAAATTATTTTATTATTAAAATACCTGAGGTCATTCTAATAGCCTCTAAGACTAAACTGTAAAAGTGCCATCCTATAGTACTTTTGCTCTCTCTGAGCTTGGCACACTGCACACTAGCAGACTGAGCTTGGCTCCACATGAGGAAATGTGATTTATAAATTCTTCATCCATTATTATTATTTATTACTATAAACATTATTTTGTAACTGCTATTATTGTTTTATACAGTAGCTTTTCCATAAAGTGTTACAGTTAGCATTATTATATAAATTGCAGTTTTTTTTATTTAAAGAACGTTGATAAAATATTTATAGCATATTTGTCATTAAAAAGTACAGTCACAAATCTAAGGCAGTCAGAATTCCAGAAACACCATGAAGAGTTTTCTTACCTCATCCACACTACCCTTCTTAAAGATTGTAGAAACGTCAATACCAGCACTGTGAACATTAAGGGAAAAAACAACCATAATTATATAAGCTGTGTATACCGTTCTCTTAATCAACCAGGATACAGTTACAGTTTCTGCTGTTGTATATTCTATACATTAGCTTCTGCACATACTGTTTGTATTTTAAGATAATTATCCTATATATCCAGTCAATGTTTTAAATATTTATTATGCACAGACTTCAACAACAGCCTAAAAATTTCTGAAGATATGTTAAATCCATCAGAGTTAAATGATTAAAAACTAAAAGAAAAATTAATAAACATATGTGGCATGAAATGACTGTTTGTACAATTCTTACTAAATAAACTCTCTTTTTGTTATCAGTATGCCACAGGTGAATCCCTATAGACATGTCAGGGAAAGGCGAGGGGGGAATTGGTGTTTTACACAGAGCCAGCAACACAGGCTATGTCATGGCAAGGCAGCCAGCCCTGTAAACAGATGCCACATGCAGAGGAAGAACAGCATGACCGAGACAAGAGCTGAATCCAGGACAGCAAACCCTCACTGTATTGGTGACAGGTACTAACCATTGCGCCACTGGACTGCCCGACATATCAGGGAAGGCAAATTTCCTAATTAAATACACTTAAACTCTGCATTTAATTTTTTTTTAATCGACAGCAAAATATTTTACATAAGCAGATCACTGAAAGTAGTGAAGTTTAAAGCTGTTTAAAACTGTAGTGTTACCTATGCTGAAAACAAAAATCAGGTGATTAACTGTAAATTTTCCAGAGCAATTTTCTGACAGCAAATATGGAGTTCATATGTTTGATGGAGTGAGAATTTGTTTGTCCGTAATATTGTTTGAGGATTTGCTTAGTGGAAACAAATTGTGAAAACTGCCTGTCTGAAGTCATCTTTAACCTCCCTGGTCTATTGTGTCCTGATAGTTCTTTGATGTGTCTCAGTTTAAAGCTTTAAGTTTTTATTTTATAAAGAATTGGCTGGATGTTTTATATATCACTATGACTGCAGTCAGTATTTATCAGACAAGAACCCTTTTCAATTGGCAAACCATGCTGGTCATAATAGTGAGACTCTCCTTCTTTGACTTCTCTATGACATTCTGTTATCTTTAGATGTTTATAAACTGTACATTTTTTCTTTTTGGGGACATTTACATACTAAATCATGCTGTTCTGCTTTCTCGCCTTGAGACTGTATTTAGTATTCATTCCACAGCACTTCAGTGGTTGCAGTCCTATTTGCAGAATTATTTTCAGCATGTGTCAGTCAATGACGTCTCATTTTCTCCATCTTCACTTGTAATCAAAGTCCCCCAAGGCTTAGTTCTAGGACCAGATTTGTTCATGTATATGTTACCACTGTCTACAGCTATCAAGCAGCATGTCCATTATCACCTCTTTGCTGATGACCTACAACTGTAACAGTTTTGTAAAGCTGCCAACATTCAAGCACTGGCACACTTTGAGAGCTTGTACTGCTGACAGAAAATATGTTGCAACTTAATGATTAGGGCATTCCTTCTTTTTTTTCTTTGTCAATCCAGATGGATTTTAGTGTCATCCTGTTTTCCAACTGTGTGAGAGATCTTGGCTTCTTCCTGGTTTCTACTCTGTCAATGAAACAGCACATCACCAAAGTATGCAAGTAGTGCTACTTTGAGCTTAAGAGGATTAGTTCCACTAAAAAAAATTTTTGTTTGAAATATCTCTCAGAATGGTCAATATTCTGCTGCCCACCTTATTTTCAAAGCACCTCACAGTCAAACTTGGGCCCCTTTAATCATGAAACTGCACTGGTATCCTATCTCTGAATACAGTCAAACACAAGTTGCTTTTATCTGCTATACAATCATCACTGCGCCATTCCTACTAACCTTTCTACTCTCGCTACTCTCCACCTGACTTTCTCAGTTCTTCTGTGGGTCGTTGTCTTCACCATCTAGGCCACTTCAAGTATCACTCCCACAGATTCTGCTCCTCTTCCTAGGGACCTAGGCTTTGGAATTCTCTGCCCTTCGATGTTAGACACTACTATTCTTTCTCAGCTTTTAAATCTCATTTGAAAATTTGTTCAGAAAATAGTTCTTGTAATGTGTCTTTGCTTGGTCTCATCTTGTTTGGCTGGATATACCTAAGCACTTCTTTTCTTGAATGAATGGTGGGTTGTTCGTTGTTTTCTGACTAGTGTACATGACTGAATGAGTGTGCCCAGTGCCTGTTGAATAGGCATCTTATAAATGCTTATTATTATTTTTCTAGTTCAAACTTTTTCATTTATAAGTCAATGGAAACTGGAAAGATGTAATTTTTGGCTTCTTTAATATTACACATTCAGACTAGGACATCAGGTGCTGAAGAAAGCTATTAAGTATATACATAATTGACAAATAAGCCTAGGACACTTACTTTCCAATAGGATCATCCTTGTTAGGGTCTTTGTCAAAGACATCAAGTTTCAAAAACTGTCCATCACGCTCATCCACAATGAACTGTAAAGCAAAGCTAGTTAATTAAACTTATTCCACGGTCATAGCAACAGGAACAGAAACTCATACAAGAAAAGTAATTGTCTGCTGTTGTAATAGATAAATATTTTTAGAAAGGTAACAACAAGCAACAAGCACTGACAGAAAATACCTGTCAACAATCATTACAAATCCATCAGCAATGAATTTGAATCCATTCTTTTGACATTCCTGAATCAATCTGGAAGTCCATACAATTAACATTCTGAGTCCTATTTTAGTGCATAATAGAAGTCACTATCACTGCATCAGGAACTGAGCCCAAGTGCTATCTTTATAAATTAAATGTGTTTTATTTTGTTGGTATCATGAGTTCCATAAGATTGTAGGTCAGCTGTGAGTGCATGAAGAAGTATTGTATTACTTATCTGAAACAGCGCTAAGGTGCTGGTAACTGATGTAAGCCACTACATTTACATGTTTCAGTGTTCATTATCCTGTATATAGGTGTGAATGAATATATCTCTGGAATCAACGGGCCACCACTTTGAGAGTGAGCAGCGCTACTATCAGATTTCTTTAATATCCTTCCCAGCCTGCAAGCCTTCTTGAGCCCCGCAAGGACCTCTTACGGGCTAAGAAATGGGCCCCTTAAGGACCTCTTACGGGCTAAGAAATGGGGCCCTTAAGGCCTGTTACACCCTCAGCCCAGAAGGGGACGGAAGCGGGATCTGCATGGGTCCCTTGCAGATTTTTGGAGGACTACCTGCAATTATATACCCCTATACCTCATCTACCTGGGTTTGTACGGCTTCAGCCCTAACACAACCCGTCAAAGCATCTCACAGCTCTTCAAGGCCTGCTCAAAACCCTTCAAAACACCTCACAACCCTTCAAAGCCCCACACGAAACCTCCATCAAACCCTTCAAACCCCTGCTTGAAACCCTCATCAAACCTGCAGAAGCCCTCCTCGAATCCCTCATCAAACCCACAAAAGCCCTGCTCGAAACCCTAATAAACCTTCACCTTGTCCCAAGCTTTCACTCTTACCACCACTTGGCCCACCAAAAAACAATCTTACACCTTTCACACATTTAACTAAAGGTGATATCATTCACTCCTCTTACTCTTGGTAAATACCAGTAGGCGAAAGATATACATGGTTCAACAATTTATTTACATCACATATGCAAGTTTTCGTATGAATATTAACAACCCAGCAGGCCCCAGTTTAGTTGTTGCTGCAAATGCCTGACGAAGAAAACAAAAATAAAAATCATTACAATCTACAACTTAAACATCTCACACTTTGATTATGAAATCACTTGCTTCCATAAATTTACTCTTTACTAGTCAGACTACAAGAAGCTGAATAAAAACAGAATGAAAAGCTTTAACAACATGTTAAAAAAGAAATCTGACAACTTTTATCTTTTGAAATTAATTTGCATAGGCTTACCCTAAGTTTTTAAATACTGAGGCATGGCTGCTATCTGATGATAACAAAGTCAATCCTTAGTGCAACACAAAAGGTAAACTTGCTTCATGCATACAAGTCATGAATACTAAAACTATGCCCACAAAATAGATAAAATAAATGCTCACTTTAAAAAACAATTTTAATTGCACTCACCATCAGATGACATTGTCTTTTAGACTCTCCCTACATCCCTGTTTCTTGCATTTGCAAACCACTTGCATGTTATTCCATCTATAAGGGCTTTCAAAGCTGGAATGTTTTTCTAACCGCAGCTGCACACAAAAGAAAATTGTAATGGTAGGACTCTAATACAAATGTATCTATGCAGTAATAAATGTTTAAATGCAGAGAAAATAATACTATGAGTCACTTCAAAAATCAGTTTGCAGACTTTATCCTTAATAAATACAGATTTCTGTATACTTCAAAGCAGTCACATTTAAGACACCTCTTAGCTGAAGAGACACGAAAGAGATATGAAAGCTCTTCTCTTCTGCACCACTAAAATTATATTTCAGTGCAAGTTCAGTGCAAGTTAAGCTAACAAGCTTGGCTTGATTGTGTTTACATTTTGTTTAAATAAACTGTAACTGTGATCAGTGATCATGTTTGCAAACATTTACAACAGTTTTACAACAGATGTTCATATTCTTTATGTTAGAATTGCAGAATGCAAAACAATTGAAAATGAGGACTGAAACTTAACATAAGCTCACAGCTGAAAAACACTCTCAACATTTACTGTAAAAGAATACATACATGTAATATTATTCTAGATACACACACACACACATACATCACATCTTACTAACCTCTGCTGTGTTTCACTCTGTCAGGACTAGTGTCTGTTGTTCTCAATGATTAAGAAGCTTGTTCGAGACATGGCACACTTTATATGGCACGCTAAATTTAGCTTGGCTCATCTTCAGCCACACTGTGGAGTGATCTGTTCACCGTGTTTTGTAGTCTGCTTCTTCATTACAATACCTTGACTAAGCACGATCCTCGATCTTCAGCCTTTCCTAGAAGGTAAAATCAATAACATGAACGCTAACTTTAACCAAAGTATTATTCAAAAAGTAGTTAAGTTTCACTAGATTGAAAAAAACGATTTCTACAATTTTACAGTATACGAGTGTTCAAATCTCGATATAAGGTAAATTGTTAAGGACTGATATAGGATAAACTGATTATAAGGATTATTTGAGACACTGAAATTTGCATCGAGAATTTATAAATAAAATACCTTATGTTGCCCAGTGTCTTCCTACAGCAAGCACATGCTACAAAACAATAGGTCGCATTGGGCTATACAAATTAAACTAATATAAGAAATCACAATATTGTACACACAGTTTCAACATGTATGAATAACTGATGTTATAATATTTGACAGATCTTAGGGCACACTTCTCACTTAATTTGTAAACTCACTGTGAGTGCGATGAACAAAGCAGTTGTTGGAGGTGGAAATTCAGCAGGTACCAAGTCCAGAGTCCCACAGCTGGTCAGCGAAACCGGACACCAGCTCAGATGGCAAGCAAAATGTCTGACATACGGGTCATTGTAAGCACATAGTGGCTGTGCCCGTTGGGCATTCGGTCATATAGGAGCAGCAATACTACCCATAGCCCATATTTTCACCCCTCTTCCCATGTGGGGCCATTCAAAGTCCCGAATCTCTTGCAGGCTGGGTTGACTCTCCAACTAGAACTTACTGTTTGCTTGTACAAGTAACAGTATTGCCATAATGCACAAACCAAATTTAGTTCATTAATGATGGTTACTTGGAAATGGAACCTCACCTCAAACACTTCATTCCATACAGGCTGGACAGTGTTGTCAATTACCTTTGTCTTTAATTCTTGAGCTCCAACTTGAAAAAAAAAGCGCAAATCACATGCATGCACCAATGCATCCACAGGTGTACAGATTTATAAATGAACACATGCAATATGAACACGTGTTTTACAAATAATTACAATAATAATAATAGTGGATGTAAATAACATCATCTCACTTTTCTACCTTCTTTGCAAAAAGAGGAAAAAATTGTTCCCTTTCACCCTCTTACCAGTATGTACACACTCAAAAGCATATGCTTTCTCTCTCTTTTTTTTTTAACCTTTCTTTACCTGATGGCGTCAGCTGGCCAAACCCATTTGATGGCCGACGCTAAACAAAATAAGTGTACCAACAGTGAAAAAATATGTGACGCATGCATGAGCACAGCGTTCCAATCAGACAAATTAAGTGTTTGTTGTGCACACGTGCTGCACACCAATTTCTTACCAACCATGAACGGAGGTTACAGAAAACCACACAAGATCGCGGTAAGTCCCACCTATACTTAAATGTTCACCGCTTGAGCATTGTGTGGCAACAGCCGAACTGGAAATAAGTAATTATAGGCTCAAGCACAAGGTCTCGTATGTCACAAAATATTCTCTATATAAGCAAAGAGAGAATTACTCACAGCACTGACCCAATACAAAAAAACTTTTAAAACTGTGAAACACTACTTGGCAATATGGCGCTTCATTTTCTATCAATGCTATGCCAGGTTTTACAAGCCAAAAGGCATCATAGCACAATGGACTAATTATGGTCATTTCCACACTCTTCTACCTAACTTTCCAGTTGTGAACTGTACTGATTCTATTCCATTGGAACTACGACAGTCGATGGTAGACATACATGTGTGCATTAACAAAAATTCTACAAAATCTTTATTAAAGATCCCCGTGTTCTACACAATGTGTACTGCTCTTATTCAATAAAGGGACTGCTGCAGGTGGGCAGACGAGGAATTCAACACCCTCATGACACTCAGCCAGACACTTTTGGACACCAACACAAAGGATGACACAGGCTAACTAACTGTGGCTACAATAAAGACCCCAAACAAGACCCATTTCCAGGTGATAGTGCAAGAGAGATAGCCCATCCCTCTCAAGAAGACCTCTGACTCTCAGGATTTATGACCTCTCCACTACCCAGCAAAATTTCCAAGGGCACATGCTCAAGGGTCGATGGGCGACCTGCCACAGTCTATCCCCTCTCCATGCCCCCTTTAACCTGGAGCCTGGCAAAGCAATACCCCTTGGAAAAACATGTCCACATTCACCTCCAAACTCACCTAATAAAACATAAACTTCTCCATATCAATCAATCAGGATTTAGACCCAAACACCCTTGCCACAGAGCACTAACATCTCTAGCAGAACAGTGGTTAAACAACAAAAATAACAATCATTATACTGAAGCCCTCTTTGTAGACTTTGCAAAAGCTTTTGACATAATTGATCATGTCCTGCTCATCAAAAAATCAGAACTTTAAAAACTTAGCAACTGCTCCATCCAATCCTTAAATCCTTTCTCTCAAACAGAACTCAGAGAGTTGCAGTTAAAAACCAAATGTCGGATCCCATTGAAGTGAAATTTGGTGTTCCACAAAACTCCTTCTAAGGTCCTCATCTGTTCTTGGTCTACATAAACGACCTCCCCCTTCATATCTCCCAATCATGCGAAATGTTTGCAGACAACACGTCACCAGCAAACTGAGCCACTGGCGGCTCTCCTACAACAAAGTGTTTATAAACCTTTCTCCTCCCGAGAATTAAACACTTTCTAAATTTCCACTCTCAGAAACTGTTCTGCACAGTCTATATTCAGTCAACAATAGATTACACATCCACCCTACAGTAATCTGCTAGAGGTGTTTCAATAAGTGGCTAGGAATGCGCTTCAAAGACTTGAATCTTGTTGTGTTGCGGTGAAGGCGTGGATGACCAGGAATCGTCTTAAACTCAACGACGACAAGACAGAAACGTTACTGTGCGGGCCCAGGGCCAGAAGGGAGCAGATCGGCATTAGTGCCGTGCAGATCGGTGACGCCTACATAACCTTTGCTGACTGTGTACGGGATCTAGGGCTGTTTATTGATGCAGAGCTCTCCATGTGTAACCATGTTAGTTCTGTTGTGGCAAAATCCTACTACTTTTTGAGGACTTTAGGTAGACTACGACCCATGCTGACTCAAGCTGCTGCCAACTCACTTGCTGTGGCTACCATCATATCAAGATTAGACTACTGTAATAGTGCATTGTGGGGTATACCTGCTACGCAGTTGGATCGACTCCAAAGAGTTCAAAACACAGCCGCCAGGATTGTCACCGGTGCAAAGTCGTCCACTGAGCACATCACCCCTATCCTACAGAGCTTTCACTGGCTCCCAGTGAACAAGCGCATTGACCACAAAGTGCTTTCGATTGCACAGTCCTGCATGTTTAAAACTGCTCCTGACTATTTGCAAGAGGTAGTTCCTCTTTACCAGCCGTCACATGGTCTGCGCTCTGGCTCCCAGTCACGCTTCTGTCTCCCTGCAGTGGAAGACACAAACAAGAAGCGCACTGGAGCCAGGGCCTTCAAAAACGCGGCACCTAAATTGTGGAATGCTCTGCCGTCGTCACTGTCCACCATCACCTCACCAACCACGTTTCGAAAAAGACTGAAGACCCATCTGTTTATTTAAGACAGACTTAAACTTAAACAACCAAGCAACACTTCTGTCTTTATTTTTTACTTTCCTGGTGTTTTATCTATTTATTTACTTTATTTTTTTATTTTTTTTTTTTCTTATTATTTTTTTATTTATTTTGTTTTTGCTGCGCAATGAGCATTCTTCTGAATGGATACCTGCGCATTACCAATGGACATCATCATCATCATCATTAGAGTTCAAAGAAGGGCTATCAAATCAGTGTTACTCAAACCAAAAATACAGCCTCATGATTTATTGTCTCTAAGGCCTCTATCATGGTTCTGAAACTTGGAGAGTGATAAATACCAACAACAAACTCCAGACCTTTACCAACTGATTCCCATATCCTGGGAATTTGATGGCCTGAAAAGGTCTCCAACATCAGCCTGGGGGAAAAAAACCCAAATCCCACTTGCTAAGACACCAAGAAGCACAAGTGGGGCTGGATAGGACACACCCTATGCAAACCAGCTGACACTATTGCCAGGCAAGCACTTGACTGGAACCTTCAGGGGAAGAGGAGAGTTTGGAGGCTAAAGCAGACTTGGAAAAGAACAGTAGAAAGCAAGCCAAAGGATGCTGGAACCACATGGGCCCATCTGAGGGGTGGCTGCCCAAAGTTGAGTTAGCTGGAGAGGTGTTCTTGCAGCCCTATGATCCTCAAGGAGTAGCAAGGACTAAACTAAACTAGGGGTTCTACCACTACTAACCAGACTAAAATTCAACAAAATTCATCTTTAAAATACCAACAGCCAAAATTCTCTCTAGACATCTTTTCTATCAACATAATAAGCGGGTCTCTTAAGCTCAATATTCTCATACCGAGAACTGACCTATTCAAGATAAGCCTGAAATTTTCTGGCAGTGTTCTTTGGAACAGCCTTCACTCAAATCTCTAAAGAACTGACTTGTCTGTACAGATTCAAAGTGGGACTCCTACAACACCTTTTCCAAACCCTTTGATTACCTACAGAGGTTTCCTACCCAGCTTAATCATTTATTACTTGCACAGACAAAACAAACATGTACCACATCTTGCAAGTCCTCTAGCTAACAAATAAAAAAAAAAACTGTCAATTCAGATATACACCTCCATGTTTGTACATATCATAATTTCTATGTTTTTGTTGGCTTGTTTTGAATTAATTTAGTGTCTTTTAATTTCTACTACTTAGTCTGAGAGCTAGATGTAAAAGAGCATAACTTTTGCTTATTCTGTTACCCTCTAAATAAAGATTTGTCATTGGTCATTTGTCTCTGTCTCACATACACATATATATATATATATACAAAAATATACAGCGATATATATGAAATGATCAGATATTGGTAAAGTGCAACATCACATTCTTATCTGACATTCTATAGTGAAGTTCTACCCAGATTTATGAATATTTACAGCAATACATAATAAAGTCACACAGACAAGAAAAGACGAGTGTACAAATGACAATAGCCACAAGATCACCGCTGCTGGCTTTAGGAGATATATTACATGTGTATTGGATAAAACAAGTACATTACACACATATGTATGGACAAACACCTATAAATTATTATCTTATCAGGTGGCAATTAATCAGGCAAGAAAGAAATCAATTCATTAATCAATACCTGTGAGGACAACATAGGGATCAGACTTGCCCTTTCCCAAGATGCCAATATCAGCTTTCACTAGGTCCTTGGCTTCAAGGATATGTACACGCAGCACACCCTACAATGCAGACAAATAAACAATAGAGGAAGAACTACATATGAGACTCTAATGCTGTCATAGTTTAATCTTAACAGCTAATCCAAAAACTACATCAAACAATAATGTAATATGTTCAAGTGGTCACCTTCCTCACACAGTCAAAATGATGTGTAACTGAAGACTAGCCAAAAAGAAAGCTAAAGACATTAAACAAAGAAGCCATGTAACCATGGGAGCACTGGACGCTAAGATCACAATGTACAATAAAAGATTCCATAAGTTCCATAAAGAAAATATACTGAATTACATGAGTGACTGTTTTTCATAATATTTTTATTTCCAACACAAACAGGTTCTATTAAGCAAAAAAAAATACCATGCAATATTAAAAAAAAGATTCATTCTCCCTGGATAAATTAAGCAATAAACTGCTTGTCATTAAAAGATGATATAAATGTTTGGACAAAGGGTTCCATAAATAATAATAAACAGAAAATGCAAGTGTACAAATTAAATCATATACAAGATCATCTGTACCACAACAAATTTCCCAATATTTTGCACTTAGTATGACATTAAAAAAGATCATGCAGTTTCAGAGAAAATGCAAACAAGAAAACAAATGTTAATAAAAGTTCAGTCTAAGGTTTCAGTTATTTTCTACAAATGAGCAAGTATCTAAGTAATCAAAAGAAATAACTAATGCAGAAGACAGTTATAGAAAGATCAACAGTTACCTGGGGTAAAGGATAAGTAAGTTTGCGAAGATCCACTTTACTTGCTAACTGTACTGGAATGCGATTTGGCAAAACCATAATGTTAGCAACTTGTTCTCGAATAATGGTATGGAGAAGGTCACTGTAAAAAAAAGAATACTACCTTTATTAATAAAAGTGACAGGTGTGTAGTAGCATTAGTGATAAAATATGAAGGTATTTTATAAGCAGATAAAATTTTGTGCAATTAATATTAATCTGGTGTAACAACTCACATAAGAAGCAAGATTATGTGAAATTTAAAAATTTCAGTTCTGGTGTTCTTTATATCACTTGAGAAGGTGGGTAGGTAAAAAATTAAAGGCTAGTGAGCATTACTGGTCAACAGGATGAATAATCTAAAAGGACAAAGCTTTCGAACCTCAGGCCAGGTAGATCTAGGGCATTTGCAAGATTGGTCAGGTTGAAATCAATATCCTGCAAGGTGAAATATATTAGTCATTTGTCTATCCCTTTATTAACAAGTTTAGCTTCATCAGTAACTCAAACTTTCCAAATTTTCTTTCTGCAGTTTTCAGATTGTTTTAATTGAAAAATTCCAAATGGAAGAATTGCTTAAACATACTGTTATAATAGACATTAGTTGGTTCAACAAACTCACTGGATTGTTCAAGAAGAAAAAATTAATGCCTCCTATCAAGGGCATTTTGTTGATAAGAGGTCGGAAGATCACACGCATCAGTCCACGCAACTGGTTTTTAAAAACAAGTGGAGAGATGTTAAACGCCATTTCAATATAAAAAATAAATGGCAAACAACCTTTCCTTTCCCAAGTTACTACAACCCTCTGTGAAGATGTTTTCACTATTGCCTCTTCATAAATAAGCATTTCTGTAATACAATCTGTAATAGGTGTTTACAAACTGCACACAGTAATGAGAATAATTCACCATAACTCGGAATGGGTCAATTATTCATAAATGCTTATTTTAAATGAAAGTAGCTCATACATGTCTCACTTGATTTTCTTCAGAACTGGAAGGGAGTCAAGGGACTTCCTTTTATGAATTTTAACAACTAAATTTTTGATAATAAAAAATTGTCACAAACAGGCTGAAAAATAAGGCTTAGTAAGCAGCTGAATATGTACTCACATTGAAGTCTTTGATTCCTGCAGATATCCCTTTAAGCTGCACAACAATATTGCTGTCACTTGCATAGCTGCAATGAAAAAAATAAAACATCTTTTTATCTAATGATATAAACAAAGCATTTTTTTATTTCTTAAATGTAGTGGTGTTTTTAGAATGTTAATGCAATTTATGTTTTATAAATTCATGCAGTACCCGGAAATCTTGTTGGGGGGGGGTGGCTGGGTTGTTGTTTGTTCATGAATAAAGATCATCTTTGACATCATTTTTTTCTCATTCATTCAAAACACAAATATTAATATTTTTACTACACTTGCTTTATTTCAAGATCCATATAGATTTCATCCCTCCTAACTGTTGATGTATACACCTTAACGCCTCCAACTCTTGGTGGCTGAAAAAAACAAAGTCACCATAGAAAGTGTTGATGGTATTAAACAAATACTTTTTTTACTATGGTTTCTCTTTGTGCATGCACACTCCTTTACACTCCCATCTTTGGCCACCTAAAAATCTAGACGTTTCTGCAGTACAATATTCAAACAGTCTGCCATCGTAGCAAACATATTACATCAAATGTGTTACATTAAGAATTCAAGAAAAGTACTTCTGCCTTTTTGTTAATGTTCACCTCCCATTGTTCTTACATCTATCAATAATGCTATGCAAGATGAAAGCAGTTAAAATAGCTTGTAAAGATATTATCACATTAATAATTGTTGGTTTGGAAACTTCAGGAGAAAGTTTCAAAAGGACTTGCAAGCACTGTAAAATACATACCAGCCATGCAGAAGCCATAAAATTTGACTATATATATATATGCACACCAAATATTTTTTCATTTTCATTAGCGAATAATGATAATCTCAATTAAAATGCTTATAAAAGGAATAAAGAATATAAAATTAAGACAGAGTGGTTTTCTTACTATGTCTCCAAGATCAATAGTTGTGAAGCGAAAGGAGCTCAGTGTTGCAGGAAGGCTGGTTCGAATTTTGGGCTCAATACTCTCACGCAATAGTTTCACAATATATTCACCAATGTATGGCCACATCTGATAAATCACCTGCAACATTATTATCAACTATCATCAGTTTAACAAGCTGAAGAGAGATTGGGTCTAAAGTAAAATTGTCTATTTACAAAGAACCCTTGCACCCTTGAATGAGATTTGGACATTAAAGCAGACAAAGCACAACAGATACATGTATCTGAAATTCAAACAGCTTGATCTATTTACTACTAGTCTCTGAAACTATTTTAATTTTCTGCCCCTTGCATACAATATGATGGATGTACATTTTCAAAACTAAAAATGCAATTGCGTGTAATGATTTTATGTTTATAATTTGAAAATTTTCAATATATTGTTTTATATATATATATATAAAAAGATAATATTAAATATATTGTAGCCAGACTGAAGACACTAGAAAGCGATCCAATTCCTCACTCGGGCTAACACGGCAGCCCTAGTGCCAAATCAGTCTGTTCCTCTTTAGGGTTCCGGGGAAGAGGACGGAAGTTCCCGAGGAGAATTTTCTGCTTAAATTCTAGCTTTCTTTCATCGGGTGCATTATCTAATGTGATACCTCACATTGTGTTGTCGTCTACCTTTCAATGCGCTGCTCATGCAGCCAAGTATAGGGGTGGAAGGGGGTGCAGGGTGGAGGAATCATAGCACTGTACATGCTGACTTAAAGCGCTCCCGCTACAATATTTACCAGAATATTCAAAATAAAATTATGTTAAATAAGATCCTTCTACAGGTAAGACATGCCAAATATTCACATCTTGAATAAATGAAGGAATTTTGCCATTATCGATGTTGGGCTGATGTATGCCAGGAACATTATTTGGTAATAAGTGAATGTGGTATATACCCCTTGGAAATGATTGAAATATTAATTTATTCTTAACTACTAAAGTTACTTCTTTGATGTGGCTTGTAGCATGTATATTTCCCATGGACTGTGTTACTATCACTAACTGTGATATGCTACAAAAATATTGTACACCATATTTTCAAATTCCTACAAATAGTACATAGCATATATTAATAAGGACAAAGCTTTTACAAACATATTGATTTAACTTCCATTTTAAAGAAGTTATTTTTATCTTGTTCTTTGCATACTTTATTTTTATGTTCATCTAATGAAACACCTGACTAAATTGCCAAAACTGGTCGGAAAAATACAATAGGTCACTTCATGCTGCTTTCACCATGGTTGTTTAAGTATGTTAAACTGCTATGATGGCACCCCAAAATTTGGAATGATCTCAGCAAATCTTATCAGAATGCTGCACATTTGCACAGTCAAGTGTTCTTGATGGGTAAGCGCACCCACTTCCTACATATCTTCCTGCAAAATAATTAAACTGATCTAGAGATACCATCATCTACAGTTCCTGTCTGGTATTAGTAGGATATAGGGATAAGGAGTCACATAAACAGATTAAGAGAACAAGCACTCAATACATGATCTTCTTACTGTCAACCTTATGTGCTGACAGTATTCACTAAAATTTTAACACTAGCCATCAGCCAGTTATTGCATTCACACATCCCCAATCTGATAAATACAATTAAACTCATACCATGTGCTAATCAGGTTAACTATATTTATAGAAACCCATCAATTATCCATCAATAATTTACTTGTTTATAGGTCAAACTTTCACTGTATCGCAGGAAAGAGCGGATTGGATCTGGTGGAGGGAGGTAAGGGTACTTGGGCCCCACAGAGGCCATTAGCAAAGAATGACCACTAAGGTAGCCAGCACTGTTTTCCTCATCATCCTTTGTGTTGAATCATTCTTTCCCCCCATAATGTAAGAGTTTGGCTTTTAAGCTGAAGTGTTCCATCTATTCAAATGTTCACACAAGACTTTAATCTTGTTCTAATATCTTTTATAAATCTGTTACAGGACTTCCACAAACCAAAACACTACTTTGTGATATAAAAACTTTTGAAAATCGAGTGTTGTTTGCATTTCATTTGACTTGATAAGGTGCTTTTCAATGATTAATTACCCATTTAACAAAAATGGATTTATAGTTTAATAATAACTGAACTTTTAAAGTGCATTTCCCCATGTGGATGTTAGCTTTATGTGCTGTATATGAAAGACTACAAATGAACCAACAGCATAGGGAAATCTTGATCATTTTCTTGTTTTATAAAGCATATTTCATTGATTTGACTGTTGATACTAATTTTTTCTGGACAATCATATTATTACCTCTGCTTAACCGGCTGGAGGGGACTAGCTCTCTGTATTTGTTGTTGTCTTCGATGACCTGTTGTGAGTTTCGTGCCTATTATTTGACACATGCTTCATCGTCTTTCTGTTCAATGATTTGCTTGTCTGCGGCCACTTTGGTTGCAACTACAGCCTTCTGCGTTCCCATCGAAAGCCAGCCTGTTCATGATGGTTTCTTGCGCCATTCGTCGCATGATTTTGTTGACTAGAGATCTTTACAGGCATATTTTATCCACTTTGATCACTGCAAATTGGACAATTTCTCATCTCCGAATCGCTTCGCTACATTTTGGCTTCTAGATCAACGTACACCAGCAGCGTGGATTGAAACCTTCTGATGTCTTGTGAACTGTTGCGCATGGCCTTTGTGTTGAGGCAACGCCTCTGCCAGCAATTTGTGTGCACGCCGGACATGGATCTACAGTTTGATCTACAACTACAGACTTTGCATTTACTCAAGGTCATGTAGACCCCAGCTTATCTAGGATGATGTGCTCTATGGACAAAAACTATTTCCAGTTTTATTTATATATATATCTGCTTTTATCCTGGATTAGTAATGATGTTGTGGATCTGCACTTCTTACCTGTTCCTCTTTCACATCCTAATCTGTGAAGGCTAATGAACAGTTGAACGTCTTGACACTAATATATCGGTGGATTTGCAGTGCTTCTCTTCTGATGGCATATATGTGAACTCATTTTGGTTTTTCAAATAGACATTCTGCAGGCAACCTAATGAGCAGCCAAATCAAAAAAAAAAAAAACCACCTATCATTCTATGACTGGACTTAAGGTGTGCAGTCTGGATAAGTGGAGCACCTTCTTGGTAGATATCATTCATACTATCTCATCTGGCATTCTCTAGACAACAAAATTGCATGTTATGTTGCGTGCATCCATGTCTTTTTTTTAGGGGGTGGGGGTGTAAAGCGCCATGAGCCTGTTCATAGGACTGGGATATGGCGCTGTACAAATCCACTTTATTATTATTATTATTAGTGCTACTCTCATTTATGTTATCTTGTTATGGTGACGCTTTTTCAACCCAGGTGTTCACTGAGATATGCAGAACTGTCCTGAATCCAAGCATAAATCTGATAAGGTTTTGTCAGGTGAGGTTCCTGACATAAATATACTGTTACAAGGTTGAGATTTTGAGCTGCACTGAGTTGAGAATGGAGTTAAAGGTCTACCAGAGCACATTTTCTTTCTAGTGTGGGCTAAACTCTATACAAAATATTATTAGCTACCCATATATGAGCTAATAACTTCCTCCTTTCTATTCTTGAGATAAATGATTACAAACATCATAATGCTTTAGAAAGGTCAAATTGGTGATGTCCCTAATTAACAGATGGTCCCCCCTCCCACTTTATGATTATAAATACATAAGCAAATATTTTTGTGATGTCTGTAGGCCTGTAATTTGAGAATTGAGGGTAGTTATTCCATCAGATTTTGCAATGAGATCTTTGTACAGAGTTCAGCCTACTCCCTTGAAAAAACATCTTTCCTCTTAGACCTTTAAAGCCTCAGGTACTACACACCAGGTCTCTGAAATGCTTGAGTGATTACTTTCAGCACTACAAGCAAGCCTTATCATGGCAAGTAAATTGTTAGTCCTTGAGTTTTGAGCTCTATGAATGACAAAAATGCCTCCTCGAGGAGTAGCAAGGAATGATGATGATGAACTTACAACTTCAAGTGCTAAGCATTACGTGTATTAATTTATATATTTGAATACTCTTCCAGCCAGATATTTTCAGTGCTTATATACTATATTCTAATCAAGGTGTTTTAGGTCAAACAAGTGAAGCTGAAAACAACTTAAAATGGTGTTCAGTTGCCAGTGACTTGGGTTTTTGAAGGATTGTGACCTGTGCACCTTCATGACATCTGCAGTAGGTCACCCACCAAAATTCAGGAATGAGCCTGTAATATGCTTCTAGAGCTGTCTCACACTATTCTTTATTTTTCAGTTCCTCTTGCATTGTCAGTTTTCCTTTGTCAGAGAAAGTTACTAAGGGTTGGCAGTACCCACTTTATCATGACATTTAAATAGTTTCATGCAGCTTTTTTTAACAGCATATTTTTTCTCATTATCAATATTACTATGGTAAATTGATTTAATTAAGTATAACAAAACAGTAATGATGAGTGTGATGGTGGTGCTGCTACTGCAGGTGTGCCAGTAATAAAAGCTGAACTGTGATAATAAATGACAACATATTTTACTGAGAGGGTGTGTACATAGAGAAAGAATATTTCTTACCTTGTTAACCCATTCTGCTCGCTCAACATCAGGGAAGTATACCTGTCAGCAGATATTTATATAAGTAACAATTATTTATATAAAAAGATCATGGGTTTTAGTGTAATACCTTGATAAAAACTGTACCCTTCTCAAATTCTATTGTTTCAAGATATAAATATACTTAGGACTTAAGGATTAGTATAAATTAATATATAACGATCATCATAATAATGTACATTGCTTTTTTGACACTTATTGCCATACTGATATAGTGCTCTATCACTCTCTTTCACACACACACACACACACACATACACAAAGAGAACACAACACAAAATATGTATTGTTGGAGTCTTATTCATGACTAATGGTATGAAACCATTTGTGATTTGTCCTTTCCCTAATGCTACTGAGTCTAAAGCTTGATAGGAGTTGCTGATGGAAGAATTGTCCTCTTATAAAGAGATAAGGACCCAGTATTCTTCTAGCTCTGCGTGTCAATCTTTAAGATTAGATGGAACTGAAAGAACTGAAAATGCCACTCAAAACCTTGCTACTATGACTGTCTTGTTGAATCTGGTATTTGCTATGCTAACACTAACAGGGCTCACAATCAACTCTTTGCTTTTGAGATCAGCTGTGTGTGTTATCTTTTTGTATAGCATTTTGAGCCTGCCTTTATGTTGGATCAAATTTATTATTATTTCACTACACACTCACTTTGCCAAACCATATAAGAAAGAAGAATGTGACCAGATAATAAAGCAGTGGTAAATTGTCCCCATACTTCTACGATCATTGGGGTTTATTGAGCATGAATATGTATTGTTTGGGGTTTTTGTAGATAAATCATAATAAATAAATTACTGTTAATTGAAGACTTCTTACATATGAAACTTTCTATTAAAAAATTGTTTGTCTCTCAATGACATCTATTATACTACTGAAACCATAAAAGAGTTAGATGGTATTTGAGGGCACACACATTCTCCACCTCCCCCACATCTCTCCTCTCACTTGCATACACTCATACATGCACAAACAATATGCACAGCACTAAAGAGACCTGTTTTGATGACTGCGTAAGTTCTTAATATTTTTAAACTAGCTAATATCATATGAGCTTTATTGACATCTGCATTCTTGAGAACAGCTTCATCTAGCCTATATTTTAAAAATTTACTCTAAAACATTATGTGCTTAGCACAATTTAGGGACAGCTGAAATAGTATAAAATTCTCTATTAATGCTTTACAGCCCTGTCTTTATGACACTGCCTTCTTTACTTCATCAACAAATAAATTGTAACAACCAATAATATATTGAATATATTGAAACTATCCACTAGGTCTTTATCCCATAGAGTGAGGCCCCTCAGACTGAACAGACTCTATATTAGATCAACATATAGGTGTTTGACCTGGCTTTTCCTACATTTATGTCCTAAAATACTAAAATCTGACATGCGGCAATGATGCCTGCACATTTATTTTGTTTCATAACAGACCTCTCTTCAAGTAATCGAGTAATGATGGCTCTATTCATAATCTGACCACGCCCATTCTTTACTTTGCATCGTTTTTATTTGCTAATATACAGAAATATGTGAAGACATACCCAGGACGGTAGATCTTCGACCCTGGCAAGAATGGCACCCTTTTCATCTCTTGCAATTTGTTGGGAAATCGCTATGCCGTGCCTTCTTGTTGCCACATGGCGCTGTTTCCATACATACAAAACCAGCCCCAGCAATAACCAACTTGGGCTGAACTTGTAATATCCCGTCACCCAAACTGCCAAGACCACAGCTGCTTTCTTGAAGAAAGATGTTACAACATTTAGAAGCAAAGTGTCGTCCATCACCGCATCTCGTTCCTGGGTGACACTGGGGGACCTTGCCGGAGGTCCTGGCATTCTTGCAAATGGGAAAGTGTTTGAAACTACAACTCCAACTCCGGCATTACGAACACCACAGCATTATATATATATATATCCCACCTATCGACTAGATCTTTTCCTGTAGTTACAGACGATTTGCAGAACGAGCAATTTAGGAATTAAGATAGGAAACGTAGATTTTATGGACATTTTTTTCAAGATCTCTGCATACTGAAGTGCAGTTATAAGAATTAGTTTTTAATTCCCCACCAGTCAAGAATGAAACTGTAATAATCTCAACAGTACCCAACAGTACGCCTTCTGATTTTAACCCTTTCACTACCCAGGTAAAGGCCTATTATGGAGCGCCACGAATAAATCGAATATAATGTATATATAATTTCATATACATGTTTATCGCGAAGGCACTGACGAAGATAACGATATGAAAGTTGTGATATTTACAGACACTTTGTACGGACAAATTTGGGAGCTAATATAATCCATCAGGGCCGCCGAGAGCCAACACGGTCCCCGGGGCAGAGGACATTTCTTGGCCCCTTGCATTAACCATTAACTGTAAACGTGAATTATTTCCCCATTATACGGTAGTATGCTTACAAGTTATGATTAGACTGGAAATATCTACATTACCTTTAGTACCGTTATATAAACAACAACCAATTAACTAAGATCTACACCACTGCGCGCGAGATGCGAATTTTACAGCTGTGTACGCGTCAGTGGTCAGTAAATATAAGGAAAAATGATTTTGCATTTTCAGCCGTGTTACTGTATTTGTTTTCTTTCATTGGAGATTTACTTTCAAAAAAAAAAAAAAAAAAAAAAAAAAAGAGGGAGAAAAATATTCACTGACCAAGGCCGGGCCCCCTTCACACCCGCGGGGCCCCTGTACACGAGACCCCCCTGTCTCCCCCTCTCGTCAAGCCTGTAATCCATCACCATCGTCCTCATTGTCCTACAAGGCGAATATTCTCTTCGCGCATGACAGTCCCCGTTTTATTGTGTAAAATATAAGTATCACGACCAGGCCCTCTTCTCGGTTTTATTGCCTAAACATCAGTCACGGTGAAAAAGAAAAAAGACGACAGTGTCGTAATAATCGTCATTAACGAGGGTCGAGTGTGTTATCAAATTACTCTTCTTCTTTCTCGATGTTACTAATTAACCCTGCTACGTTGTACAAATCACGGACGTGATACAGAGTACTAAATTAAGCTCCAAGATACCGGTAACTTAACTGAGTACAGAGCGTTATTAGTTTGTTACAGAATGGGTTGTGACTGTGTAGTTACATTTTAAAATTAAATAATTTCAAAGGAAAAAATACATGGTTTATTTTAAATTCTAACTTCCCATTACACTGAAGGCAACAGCCAATAAAAGTGCATTAGTTAATGAGGCATTACCCAATAAACTGCCTACTTTTATGAGGTTGTGGGAAATAAGGCACTTACTGCACTTTTGACAGTTATCCAAAATGCAGGTGATAATTGCATGCATGGTCTAAGTCTCTAAGAGTTAAATTTTCCTTCATATTTGGGGAATTAAAATGAAAGAAGCGATTGAAAGAACTTTGCCCTTGGGTTAGCCATTAAAAAAATAAATGTGTCCCTTAGGCTACCTATATAGCAACTTTAATCCTCTTGGTTCAAGATAAATATATAACATTACAATGACTGGCTTATAACTGAAGATTGCGAAGACGACAGTGGGTGAAGTTTGTTTTTTATTATTGCTGCTCTGAGATAAACATTAGACCAAGAAACCTATACATTTTTGGAAAAGAGAAAACTTGAACTTTGCAATAAAAAGTAATGAAAATCGCCTTGCCCGTGCTACCCGGCAAAGCCAAGATCGTGGCTTGTCAAACCAAGAGGGCTACCTGCTGTGGTCCAGTGTGTCTATAGCAAGTATGCCTGTACTTCAAGAAGGCAGTTGACAGTCTGGCAGTAAGAGATGTGGCATATCATGAGAAGATACAAAACAGAAGATGGCCTTATCCAAGCCATTGTCCAAGAGGTCAAATGTCTGCAGAAACTACTTGTTATTTGAAACGCAAAACTAATGTTTACCAGGGCACCTCACTTCTCATTTAACCCCCCCCCCTCCCTTACAAAAAATCCTCTGTTGGTAATATGACACAAACTTTGTACAACACTCTAAGATCATACCTCAGGGAACACTGTAGGGAGGCTGACACCAAGATCAACAGAGGAACTAGAAAGCAAACATAATGAAGTAATGCACTCATATCCCATGCCAAATCTGCTGCTACCCCTTAGCGAACGCCACATTAAGACCCCTATAAGCTGCTGTGTCTATCATTCCCCAAACAGGTCATGGGACTAAACTCTGCACATAACTGGACAACTGAGTAACTTCAATATTTTGTCCCCTTAACCATTAAAAAAGATTCTTACAAAAAAAGCATTTTTTTATGATACTAGTGTGATAGAAGCTGGCCAAGAGGCCAGATGAAGGCCGATTGGCCAGTAAGGCGGCCAGTTAGCAGTGATTGGCCCCTGGGTTTGTTTTGGGTCCAGGAGGGGAGCCATGAGAGAAGGATGGGGCGACACCCCTCAATCACACCTTCCCCAGGTGGACACAGCAGCGCTGCCGATACGGCCGGGCACCCCTGCCACTTTAGCCCTCCCAGGGACTATAAAAAGGGAAGGGAGAAGGTTGACGAGGAGAGACAAGAGAGAGAAGTCAAGAGGGTAACACGTGAGAAGGACGCAAGCCAGCAGCCCGGCTGATAAAGTCCTTGATAGTCACGTTGCTACGAATATTGTGTACAGCTGATCAACAAGCGGTTGCCAAAATACAAAGGTTTCAACAACCTATGGCACGCGTAGTGTATTGTGTTGTGCCGTGTGGTAGGTCACCTTGTTACACTAGCAGATCATAAGATGTTTGCTATGTCCTTTACATACTATAAACTTGATGACTCGAGATTCAAGAATTAGAGCTGAATATAGAACAGATTGCTTTCTCTGCACCCTTCTTGATCATTTCTTCCAAAAGTCAATAGCATCCAATCTATAACATCTACAATTTATTAAAATAAAAAAGACAGAATATATTAATTTCAGGCAGCTTTATTTACCAGGATATTGCATCATTTCTACAATAACTCTTATCAGTGTTCAGTACCGAGAAATTGTAAAAATGCTAAACAATTATTGAGGACAATGAAGGTGATTCTGAAATGGAAAAAAAAATTGTACACGAGTTTGTCCCTTCCAGATATTTAAAATGACATTTAACTCTCTTCTTTAAAGAAGCAAGTTTTACCAGTCATACCCCCTTGACTTTGCTTTCTTCTAAGAAAAAAATGCACACACCACAGACCTACACAGAGAAATAAACAGCTGACCACCCCTTGGACCCTTTCCAAAGTTCCAAGTAGGTTGAGGCTTTGATGCAAAAGGACTGGCTGTTTGTGGTGTTTGCATACAGTCTACCTAACATCTAGAGCACAAGTTTTCAAAAGGGATAAAAAAAACAGTGTTTTCGGAAGAAAATTTGCATGCTTGCACCTAGAATTCAATAAATGTTAGACAAGTAGCTGCACAAGGGTATGTAAGTGAAAACAGCAGTACCATTACCATGTGGCAATCTTGCAACTTGCTAAATCACACATCACTAGTCAGCAATCTAGTCTCTCAATGTACATCCAACATACATGCTTTCATCTGTCATTCTGAACATGCTTTTTTCCCACTTAATCATCAACAAACATAAAAACTTAATTTTTTTTTAAATAAAATCAAATTCATTAGAAACCAGTAGGCATATTTTAAAAATAAATTATATGCATTAGCATAGTGCATTAATTAGATACTGCCTTAAAAAAAACACACACACAGACACAAAACTCGTCAAAAACATTTTTGTTAAGTTTATATAATTTTTGCAAATGCTAATATTAAAGGAATTAAAACATGTGGTTAAGTGTTTAGTTTTCCATGAATATGCAAAAGGCCAAGGAAAGCCTGCTGAACCAAGATTTTAGAATCCGACAATGTCACCTGAAAAAAAGGGAACCCTAAATTTCCTCCACCTTGACCTATTAACGAAAGAATTAGGTTTGTCTAAACTCTCTGTGTGTTGAAAAATATATAAATATATCTATATATATATATACCTCTCAATAAATATGAGTGTAAAAAAAGAGAATCAACGCTGACATCCTAAACACCTCATTCCACACTACAATTTCCAACAGAAACACTATCAAGGCTAGATACTTAACTCTCCAGTTGAACATAAAGATCAGAAGTTTTATGAAATTTGATCTTTTTTGGAAATAGATTTGTAGATAAAGCTCTCTTTCCTGACAAATGCGTATAGGAATATGTGCATTATATGTTCCCATCCACATTCAGCAGATGATCCTGAAACTGACAATTTGTGGTAAAAAGCTGTTCCTTGCGATAGCAATCATTACACCAGCCCATTGTAATACTACTTCCCTGGTTAACACACTTCTGAAGGCTGGCACACACTAACTCACAAATATGAGAATTCTGAAAGTGGAGTGTGCTTCACTTCCAGAACTCATGGAAAAAAATGTTCACAGTTCATCTGCTGCTAACAGTTTAACATTGGCTTAACCATTCACCACAGTTAACAATACCTTTCTCCCTGACACAGGCACTTGATATACTCTTTTTTTTATGTTTTTCCACAGCACATGACAGACTCCTGAAAACTTTGTATTTCTTGAGGGGGCCTCTGCTTAAGCCTTCATCTGTACCATCTTTATCCACACAGACACGCAGCATGAACAATTTGCAAAGAACAGTTGTGAGGACAGCTGTCTGGTCACAAAGACTTGTTTAAGGGTTTACCCTCCACAATAGCCTGGATGTCGTCTTTGTCCAATGTCTCGTATTTCAGTAGAGCATGAGCTAATGCTTTGTGCTCCGTGGCATGGCTCTTTAAGATAGTTTTAGCACGATCATAAGACTCCTGTATAGGACATAAATAATAAAATCAACAAAAGAAACCTATTTTTAAACAGTCTAATCTTATAAAGAGTGTGTATATATATGTGCTTGTGTGTGTGCATGTATATGGATTGTTTTCAGTCAGCTCCCAAGCAAATTGACATTTTCTGTCACCAAATTTTCTGGAGATATTCCTTTCATCTCTTAAGGAAGGTCACAGGCTATATGTTACTGGTGTTATGTTGCTCTGAAGCATATTTATTTGTTCTGTTCTATGATGTTACCATTGGTTTTAATGAAAGAATACTACGCAGAAGAAACTTTGATCTATCTCTGCTGTGCAAGGCAAATTTTTACATCATAATTTGAAATGGTACCAGGGAGACGGAGAGAAAGAAGAAAATGACAGTGGGAGAGAGTCGTATGGCAGGAACATTTATTTCACTATTTCACAGCCAGTGGACAGGTTTTCTCCTCTCCCTCCCTGTTTTCCCAAAGCTGTTTGATCTGTTTCCAGTCAAAACACAGGACAGGCACTCAGGCACACCACCACATGATTTTCCTTCCTGTTAGGCTCAGAAATTTCTTCCCTTCATAACCCAAAATGAGCTGTCAGTGTCAAAAGAGTGAAAATACAAGTGTTTCACTATTTCACTTCACTGAGGTTAGGCCTGTCAATTACTTATTCATTAAGCTGGATTCAAATGAAGTGACAGATCAATAGCAGACAGTACAATCACAGCTGAAAGAGTTTAGGGAACTAACTCTGGCAACATCAGGTACCCTATCTTGCATATTTCTAAATAACTATTTCTACAGTTTATTAAGATTAATACTTTCAAATCTGACCAAGAATGACATTAGAAATCATCCAGAATGAATAATACCTATTTCTAATGATCCATACTAAAAAATCTGCTGTGAATCACAGTATGATTATGTTCCCAAATTTATAAAGAACAAGTTTTATCTAACGATACATCAACATACTAAAAAGTCGCAAGACATTAAAAAATGCAGCAGATATGCCTAATTTATCTAGATGCCTCCAACTTTTCCACTGACGGCAGCTTTGATGATAAATGTATAAACTTGCTAACATTTCTGAAGATGGAGGTTTTTGACACCTGAGAATGGTGATAATTGAAACCTAGTATCTCAAGCAAGAGAAAAAGGGGATGGTGATGCTTATTTAGTGAAAACTTTGTGGATTGGTATCTTATATTAAGATCAGGCCAATTAGTTGAATAAGCATATTGAACCCTAGCAAAACTTTAATGAAGAAATGCAATGTTATACAGATTACCATTTGCCCAAAACTCCTTTCACTCACACTCATGAACAAGCAGAAAATTATCAAATAATCTGGAAGACAATACCTGAAGCAGACGTTTAATTTCTGTATCCACTTGTTCTTGAATGGCAGGACTCACTTCATTCACTTTCACCATTGAAAGACCACTGTCAAAAACATCTCCATCCCCAAAGGCA
The DNA here is from genome assembly GCA_004794655.1 of Marisa cornuarietis. Lineage (NCBI taxonomy): Eukaryota > Metazoa > Mollusca > Gastropoda > Architaenioglossa > Ampullariidae > Marisa > Marisa cornuarietis. The sequence goes on along the minus strand of SMMW01000593.1, from coordinate 59,425 downwards.
CGTAACCCGACCTGTATCCCGAAGTGTGTTCAACACACACAAACACACACAAGTATAATTAATAAAACTGCAGTGAAAGGACCAGTGATATAATGAAATATAACCATATTGAAAAGTGACCAACATACCAACTCATAAGTTCAGTAGCAAAATCATGCATACTTTATCGTGATTTGACAACTCAGAAGAAAACAAATGTGACAATGTGAAATAAATATCATTCTTACAAAACTGAGAGCTTTTAACTATTCTTTAGTAAAGTAAACTTGAACTGCAAACACTATTTGCTAGAAAGAAATTAAATTTAATTGGGAGACTCAAATACTGCAAAATTCTTTTTAAAGATAAAAACCTTCATTGTGTGACTAATGGTAAAACAGCTGCTAATAAAACAGTATCCATATTTGAAACCTAAATGTTATTATTTTGTACTTGTATAATATGAAGTCAGATTTTAAAAAATTCCCACTGCACATTACGAACCCGAGAAAATTAGGAGTAATTTTCAGTTTCATCTACTTAAAAGACCTACCTGAATGGTTTGCGCTTTTTGCAGATATCGGTAGATATAGGCAATATTAACCTATCCTGTAGATTTCAGCCTCAAAAACCTATCCATTAATTAAATATCCGCTAGCAAAGTACTCGATTCACGCCTGTGATCAACGAGCGCCGCTAACAGTGTACTACGTCACACTAGTGCACCATTTACAACATTGATAGCAGTCAACACCAAACAGAGAGAGAGAGAATGAGCGACAGTTTGGATTATTCGGACGTTGAAAGTCTGCATTTCTCGTGCTAAAGTAGCAGTTTTACAGAACCACGAGAAATGCAGACCCAAACTGTCGCTCATTCTCTCTCTCTGTTTGGTATAGACGGCTGCCAATGTTGTGAATGGTGCACTAGTGTGACGTAGTACACTGTTAGCAGGCTTGTTGATCGCAGGTGCAAATCATAGCGGATAATTAATTAATGGATGGGTTTTGGAGGCTAAAATTTATAGGTTAGTTTCATGTCGCATACATTTACCGATATCTGCAAAAAAACGCAAACCATTCAGTCTGGTCTTTAAGATATATTACGCATTTTTTAAGTTTTAGAGACTGATCCAGTTTCACTAAGAGAGAAAATAAGTCAGACAGAGTGGGAGAGAGAGATAAGAGTTGAAGGAAGCGAATTTATGCTCTGTAGCTGTAAGACTAGTGCAGAAGGTTGTGGGAAGGTTCACTTAGACAAGTGCAAAGAAAAATTCATCTTCCTGCCCAGTGACTAATGGACCAACGGCATGTCGGGGGGTGGTCTCTGCCTTCACATGGACACGGAGGATCAGTTACAGTTCACTGTCTCCTAGGCAATGAGACCTTTATCTTAAGTTTGCAGTACGGAGGTGGGGGAGGAGGCTATTCGATGAGAAATTATATAAAACACCATGCAAATGAAATAAGAGTAATTTTTAAAATCCACAATAAAACATCTGCAAGATTCTATATTAATACTTTGTAAACAGCATCAATCATGCAAAACAATCACTTTGTATCTCTGTAACCATAAAACAGAATGTGGTGATTTATTCAAAGTTTTTTGTTTTTTTTTTTGTCTTACACAGTTCATGTCATCATCAATGGCCAAAGTCCGGAAGCCAACCTTGATAGATTTTAATGTTAAAATAAAAAACTGTTTACTTTATAAGGCATATAATCATATATTTATTGTACAAAAATATGCACAGATATACAGAAACAAGAGCAAGTACAGATTCAAAGAACACTCTAAAGGCCTTTTAAGTCAAACTAGTTCAGTATGCTAGTTTTGTTCAATAAAAATAATTCAATAAAAATTCTCATTTACTGATTCACCTTCCCAAGATGACAGTCAATACATTTGGTCATTTGAAGAGTTACTGCAAGATGTGAATCTCCCCAATTTGAAGTGAACGGTTATTCCGCCCCACCCACCCCGGTCAAAATCTCATTTCTTGCACAACCACAAAAGTAGGTTTGCTATTATTGTAAACCCTTATTACTATCTGCTTAAAGTTTTTGGACTGGCTTTGGCCTTCCATGACATAAGTTAAAAGTTAGACACAATCTGTTTTTCACCAAAAAATTTGTTGAAATAAAGTCACACTGCAGTTTTGTGACGAACTAATGATAGTGCAGTGTTTTATTACTTGCCAGCTTTATTTTATTTTTAATTTGGATGAGCCTTTAACAGCTTTTAACAGTCTTTTGCTGCAAATGATGCATGGCAAAGTTGTTGCTAGTCAAATTTTTATCTTTGGTTGTTCATTCTACAACTTGTGCTCACCTCATGAAAGAATCCACTTATAACTCAAAGGAAGACAGTCTGGTAAAAGTAAATATTGCTAAAATGACATATGCAAAGTTTGGAACTAAAGTAAAAAATTGCTACCAAAACCTTGACCGTTTCTTTTTAAGACTTCCCATGACTCTTGCTCGCTCCTATTCTCTATCTTAAACATGCATACAGAGCATGACAAAAGACAGCAAATCCTTTCTAATTTTGCAGCAGGCATGAGTCCACATCAAATTAAGTACAGAGAACAACTGAATAAATAACACAACACAATGCTCACTTTTTCAGACATTCCAAATCTCTTCACCATGGCAGTTGCAATTTTGGTGGCTTGCTGAAAATCGCTGGCTGCACCTGTAGACACAAAAAGATGTGCACAAACATGAAAACACACTGTCAGACTGCTGATGTGAAATTAACAGACCAATGCGAATCTCAATGATAATAACCTGTCAGATTAATACAGCCAATAACCACAACCCAAGTCTCAGCATTTGTATAATATATATGTATAATGACAATGATAATAAAAAATAATGAAAGTATCCCAAAAGTGTGGGAGGGCTCCTAAATGATGACCTAGCAGTTCTCTAGGTGACTGGGTTTGATGGTTGGTCTTGCTTGCACTCTAGGGGCATTCTAAATGTCGTCTATTGTATGGCATCAGAATACCACCTCTGCTCTTCTGTTTTATATCTAAATGTTTCATAACATGTTGTGCATATACTGATCCATCAATTCGTGTCTCCACCTGCTGAGGTCACTGTCTTAATTTATTTTAAGATCACTTTTACAGCCATTACACTTCAAAACATTTAAAAACTCCAGCAAATCGTTCTTTTGTGATGTAAGAATTTTTAATTATGGTCAAGTCATATCTGTAAATTTGCACAAAAAATGTTTGCTAGATGTGTATTATTCATCTACATGCATATGCCCCCACACACCTGTATATGCATGCAAAACCACACACACACACACACACACAATGTGCATGCAAAACCCTTACCTGTGGTCACTTTGTCAGGACCAAAGATAACTTCCTCAGCTGCACGGCCACCCATGGCCACATCCATTTCTGCTTTGAGTTGTGATATGTTTTTACCATAAACCTCTTTGTCCTCAATGAATGAGGTCTGCAAAACCAAAACAAATCAAAATATTTGTTTAACTTTACATATATATATCTCTCTCTCTGATAATTTTTAAAAAATGGGTAAACTATTAAAAATCATAGCTGCCAATTATTTCCAGAAGTGGAAACATTATCTATACATAATGTTGGTTACAAGAATGATGGATAAAACCCACATGGCCAAGAGACATCCCACGTGGAATGATGGTAACTTTGTGTAGCGGGACTGAGTCTTTGCTGTAGTAAGCCACCAGTGTGTGTCCTGCTTCATGATATGCAGTTGTCAAGTTTGTCTCTTCATCTAATATCTTTGATTTTTTTGCTGGGCCTGCAAAAACAAAGCAGTTGTTAAGGAAGATGGACACTTCCACCCCATCACCTCAAAATAAGAAATGAAATAATAGTAATCACTGCAGAGAAGGCTCAGTTTTTGAAAACCCTTTCAAGAGTGCTAATTTAAGTGCCACCAATTGTGATAACTTTTAGTGAAACAGTTACTAAACTGCTGGCAAGCATTTTCCACATATCATCTAATGTGTATAATAATTTATATATATAGAAGAAGGAACATTGTATCATCCCCATATAACATTTATAATGTATGAGTGACTATCAATTTTTAACTGCACCAAAACCAAACCAATGACTGTCTTTTTATATACATCTATATGAATTCTTTCCACCAAGAACCATCCAAAAACTCATTCTACACAAGAAGTTATTTTTTTTAAGTTTGTTTGAGCAAAACCTATGGCAAACTAAAGCATCATATATCTTTAGTCATACATGCTATAGGATTATACCGATATGCAGCAGTAAAATAATAAAATCAAGATAATGAAATAAAAAAAACAACTTACCCATAATGACTTTGTCCCGAGCAAAGTCAAAATGCTCCATGGTGACAGTTACTGCTCCATCTATAGCAGCTTTAAGAGCTGCCTGATTGACCATGTTCTCTAGATCTGCCCCTGAGACATCCATAATAGACATATATATATATATATATGTCTGCACATTTCATCAGTGAAATATTAAGAAACAAAGTAATAACAAACCAAGTAATTTGTGGTTTACAAATGCAAAGTTAACCCAAATGTTGGTGTGTTACTTGACAGTGTTTTAATGCCAATTCAACAACTAAGGCAAATTGGAGAAATTTAAATCTTGGTGCCACATTCAAGAAGCAAGTGCATGTGCTGGAGACAAGATCTGAACTCAGCACTCACAATCCTCAGTCTTTAGGCAAGTGCTTTACTGACGCACCTTGAGACTCTCCAAGGGAGATATTAAAAAAAAAAAAAAGGTGGGGGAAAAAAGCTGAGAGCCTATGCATTACAACACTTACCTGTAAAACCAGTTGTTCCTTTGGCAAGTACATCCACATCAATATCTGTTTCATAAAAATAAAAGAATTGTGTTACTGATACTGCTACCAATATCATAGTAATCTTTAATAAGAAAGTTAATTTTCTCAAAAAGTCTGATGTCTTGGAAAAGACAAAACCATGAACACACACACACACACACAAGAAAAAAACTGAACAGCCAGAAAGTGGAGATGTGAAAGGCACACCTATCACACAGTATAGAAAGCTACACAATTAGCTACTGCATTACTGTACTCTGTCCCAAGCCACATTGTTCTAGAGTATTACACAATATGCTCACTACCATTGTAAGAACTGCCTTTATTTTGAAAAGGAAAAAATAATTCGTCTGAACTTAGGGTGATGACAAAAGTAGCAACCACAGTTAATGCTGTCCCACACTGTTATAGAATAAACTAAATATTACCAAGCAATCAACTTTAGTCAAAAGCTATCTTTAATTAAAACACAAATCTGTGTCAATGAATAGTAAATAACCCATGAGTTCTTGTCATCTTTGTGAGAAAAAAAAATTTCTACATTTAAGCAAAACATGCTTTTGATTTCAAATGGTACTGCCATCATTGCAACTGGTTCACTACTGAATATCATGAATTAATTGATCTTTCGAGTGTGTGTGTTGGCAAACAGGCTGGATTGCAGAATGTTATCTCAATAAATCTGCAAACTTTGAATCTTGTTAAAATAAGGTGTTGCTAGCTAAACTAACAGCTGATATAAAAATTGAACTTTGCTGTCACTGAGTTTCCCATGTACACTGAAAAGGCAAAGTATTGCATTGCAATTTTACCCATAACACAAGAAAGCTTTTTCCTGTTTTATGACTTCTCCCTCAAACACAGATCCTTTCTAAGGCATTCCACCACCCCTATCCCTAAAAAAAAATCAACTCTGTAGATTTCTCCGAAGAAATTTCATCTGGCAATTTAAAAATATATATATATATATTTCCATTAATATAGTTTTTTACTTAGTCTTTTACCTGGGTCCTTTTTAATTTTGCTGATATAGTATTCAAGGATTTCTTTTCGCCCTCTCAGGTCTGGCGGGAAAACACGAATCTCAACATCAAACCGGCCTGGTCTCAACAATGCCCTGCCACAAAACAGTGATCGGCTTTCTTCTTAATGCCAGGTATAAAAAAAATTTTTAAGTGGAGTAACAAGCATCATCACGATCAATATAAACTTATTAAAGAAATTCAAACAAAAAAAAATCAGTTACTCACTGATCTAAATTGTCTCGGCGATTTGTTGCCCCCAAAACTATTACTCCCTCATTCTGCGCAAAGCTGAAAAACAAGGAGTTTTTACTGTGACATCAATGGATTCAACATCAAAACTAATGGACAATCAATATTTCACTGTTTTCAGTTAACATTTAAAGTGAATGTTTCAGTAAAATAAAGTATACACACCCATCCATTTCAGACAACAGCTGGTTGATTGTCTGGTTGGCATAGGGATGGATCTGTGAACTGGTTCGTTTGGCCCCAACAGAGTCAATTTCATCAATAAAAATCACACAAGGTGCTTTCATTTTGGCTGCAGCTGAAAAAGTGAGATAACAAGAACACAATTACCATCATATAAAGAAAGTATTAAATATAACAACAGAACTGTTACATTTCATTCAGCTGTTTGCATACATACAAGTCATCCACAACAAAGACATTCTTATGGAAAGCAACACTGTAAAATTTATATTTCATAATGACTGCTCAACCTTAAGGAAAATCAAATGCAGTTCTTTCCAGTTTATTTGACAGTTTACTTACAGATAATATTTCTTCAGTCATGCATTTGAATTAAACAGAAATGAAGCTCAAGCATCTTGCTCCCAGCATGTGCGGAATAACAGTACTAGAATTTCACCTAATACACCAAGAAAAGTTCAAACATTTAGGGTGTGGGTTGCGAAGTTAAATTAATATCCATTAATATATATTGTACATTTGCTCTGGATACTCATCGCAAACTCACAGAACAACTGCCGAACTCTCTTAGCCCCTGTGCCAACGAAAACCTCATCAAACTCAGATCCTGAAGCATGGAAGAATGGTACACCTGCTTCTCCTAAAAAAAATATATATATAAATATATAAATCTAAAAAAAAAAGTCTTATCTCTCTCCTGGAAAATATTGTTGCATGCAACAATTACTTGTATCATGTGACTAAGCACTACAGCAAACTTTAAATAAAATGCTGATACTATTCACAAGATGCTGATTAGTTCTATGTGAATTTACATTCTTTGTTAATGAAAGTTTACCCACAAAGAAACTGGTTAAGTTTATAAAGAAGATATTTTGTGCTTGTATCCAGATTTGGAAAAAAAAAACCTTACCAGCCACTGCTCTAGCTAAAAGGGTCTTGCCAATACCAGGTGGTCCAACTAGCAACACTCCTGCAGCAAATTCAAAGTAACAAACAGTACAGCTAGCGTAGTTACACTAAATACCATCTTAGCACTAAATTTGACCTTCTCATATTTCAATGTATTATTAATCATTTAAGTATGTTTAATGTAAACATAAGCAAAAACCATGAAAAAAACCCTACTCTCTCAATCATCTGTATCTAGCACACTGCCCTGCCCACACCCAAAACTAAACATGCTCAGCATTCAATTCCAACAAATTCACTTTCTCATTTTGGCGGACTGGTATCAGGATTGTCAAAGCATGGTCATCACACTTAATTTTATATTTGGTACTGTGCTTTATAAGTCATCACTCTCATCATTGTTTTTATTATTCTCATTTCTGCCTTGATTTCTGACCTTTAGGCAGTTTAGCTCCAAGAGCTGTAAACTTTTCCGGATCTTTCAAAAACTCTACAATCTCTTGAAGCTCTTGCTTGGCCTCAGCAACCTGAAATTAGACAAGTTAGAGTGTAAAGGATAAATAACCAGTACCACTGCATTATCCTTCTTCAAATGTAGCTCCAAGTAACAAATGGATTGCAAAATATCAACAACAAAAAAATGTACTATGATATATACCACATATAGCTGGCAACTAGTAAACAGAAAAGCAGGTTTAGGCATGAAATAAGCTGTCTTAATGAGAAATAAATTGTTTTACATGCACATCCCATTTAGTTTAAACACTGATGTAATTTCTGAAATAAGTAAACACAAGCATTAATACTCAATAAGAAAATACAACAAAAACAATCATAATTCTGAAGCTTTATTCTGGGATTTTGTGAAAGTAAAACCAACCATGTTCAGCTACACAAGCTAAAAAGGTTTAATTATATAGTGTGCAATTACTACAATCAAATGACATCACATACTTACACCTTTTACATCAGCAAATGTGACATGAATCTCTTCTGGGTTAATCTCAAAGTGCTCTCTGCCAAGCACTCCTAGCCCACGAACTGGACCTGAGGCATTCCAATGGTAATGTCATGTCACTATTACGAAGGATAAATGTCATCCACAGCTTTCTTTAAATTTACCATAAACCATTAACATCTTTTACACAACAGAATCTTATTTAGAACTCTTTAGGCATTCCTAAGCATTATGTGTATTTTGATAATAGTTTATATGTAAGAATAGTTAGGAACTGCTTACTGGACTAGGGTTCATTGCATCTATTGGTATATAGCCAGCAATGTTACAATCCTATTACTGTCAGTCTTAAGAAAGTAAAAAAAAAAAAAGTAAATGTTTGAATGACCATAAAGAAACACTTCTTTTCATAATTTTTATCACATTGTCATAATTGCAATGGAAGGATGCTAACCTCCACCAACAGCACTGAAGACTTGTATGACCTGAAGGCCAAGCCACAGAAGGCACAGATAAAAAATAAAACGAAACCCCCTAGACAACACTGTATTCTTTGACTCTGCCTCTGTTTTTTCTTTGGCGTGGTAACCCTCTGCAAAAGCCACCTGAAAAATCCAGTCAGAACACATATTAATGTTATAAAGAAATTGTCACAGTCTGAAAAACGATTGACGAAAAGATAATCTTGAAGTTGCTGACTATTTAATGACATAAAAATGTAGTAAGAGATGGTGTGGAGGACAAGCAAACATGGAGTGATCTAAATTCTGATGTCAATGAAAACAGCAACCAGACTGAAAGCTCATAATATGTAATATGTTAATAATACACAACCAATCTACTTTCATGACATCACCTTAATGGGATACTGATATCTTTCTGAATTCTGATTTTCTCATAAAAGGAAACAAAATGGTATTGCAATAATGTAAACAATGAATTTTGTCATTTCAAAACGCATTTAAAACTTTGAAAAATACATGTAATACTGCTGTCAAACTAAAAAAAAAACAAAGAAGCATCTCTTTTTAAATGAAGAATGAAAATGTTGCTAATTGAAAATTGCTATGTACATAATTTTTCCACCAAGATTTTACAAAGCCTGCTGAAGCATTAAAAACACATAGATTGTACAAGTAGATTTCACAAAGAAAACAAACATGAACACTTTGTAATTTATTGACATAACCAGCTTATTTCACACAATATCAGTAGATATCAGCGGTACTTCTCTACTTTCTCTATAACACTACCGGCAAGAGTCCTATTCCCCTCCTTCCCTTGGTTTCTCTGTCTCACGGGACAAAAGTGAACAAAACATGGATGACAAATGAAAGCATTCATTCATCACACACCGTCTAACACAGCAGCATTATATGCAAAAGCCTATTTTTCAATTGCTTGTTTTGTGACAGTGACAATAATTTTAAAAAAAAACAGAGACATTACTCACCTTGAGCTTGTCCTGAACTTCAGGATGTGCTTCATGAGCTGTGACAAGTTTAGCAAATTCTCCAGTATGTCGAGGCTTAGACTTTGTTTTGAACACCTTAGACGATACCTGCAAATGCAATGCCTTTTACGGTCTTTATGGTCTGTAAGGCACATAAAGCCTACACCATACAAGCTCCAACAGGCAAAAGTAACAGCAGAAAAAATGTTTTTCTCTCCTTCAAATGCTTAAAGTGCTGAACATTGAATAAGCACAACTGTGAATACATATCTAGACCAACACAATGATTCTGTTCACTTTTATTATCTGCTTTAAGTATCAAAAATTGCTGTAAGTTCAAATAAAGTCTTACACTGGAACGAAGATCTTCTATGAAACTTGTATCAGCCTTATCTTTTCCCAGCCCTCCTATTTTATCTGATCTCAGTGTTTTAAAGCCTCGCCGTTGCTGTGCATCTGAAAATGCAGAAAATCTTTATATAGGGCCAAATGTTTACTGCAAACATTTGAGATCATTTAATTATTAATTTAAAATTCTTGTTTAAAAAGCTGTTGTAACACATTTAAAAACACAAGAAAGTCTATAACATAGAAAATCTAGTGAATCTCACTAAGGCTCAGCATATTTTGTCGTAGAACATGCCACACTGCAGAGGAGTTCATATGTTGCAGGTGTTTTGGAATTCCATCCTTTAACAACCAGCTGCTGGGAAACCCTGAGAAACATATAAAATTACGATAATAAAAAAGTAGAACCTATTTGTCTGGTTATATCATCTGAAAAAATCTGCACATGTACCCACTTGCAATTCCAAACAATGCCAAGCCTTTTACATTGATTACACTAAGACAAAGGTTAAATAAAAAGTTCCATAGCCTAGAGACCATTGGTCATATCACCTGCAGATCCCACCTCTATGGCGTATCATGTGGAAGATGAGGTCCAATGCTATCCCTAGGTGTAGTTTTTAACCCTATAATTTAGATACCCATTCCTGCAACACAGCTGCTGGGTAAGTGGGAGAGGGGGTGGGGGGATAGGGATTCCAGCCACAGTTGTGAGCAGGCCTCAGACCAGTGACCTTCTGCTTCCCAGTCAGTCCCACTAACCACTAGGCTATGGTGCCTTCCCAGACAAACATACATATTTATACAGCTTGAATCTGTAGTAAAAAGGAAAACATTCAAAACTACACTAATGAAGCAAGCAATTAAACATAAACATTCTTAATTATTTTAAACTTATAGTTCCACTGAAATAGTGAAAGCTTATTTAATAATATTGCATTCAATATAATTATATTAATAATACATTACATTGCATACAGTGTACAAAATCTGCAACAGAAAAAGAATTAAATGTCAAAGTAAGAGAGTACCCATTATTATTATAATTTTGTTTGCTCTTTATTCTATGAAAAACTTACCATTTTTGTTTTCAAAGAAACTCTGGGCAGAAACATGAGATTCTTGCCATGGTGATGATAAAGACTCTTTTTTCTTTATATAGGCTAGCAAAGGGCAAAGATCACGTACATGGAAGTCACTTGGAAGGTCCTGAAGTCCACCCTCTTTCAGTAGCCTTGGCTTCAAAATATGCAGCAAAATCAGAATACGAAGTCACAACGTGATCTTTCTTGAATTGTTTTTTTGCAACAGTAAATATATTTATTAACTAAACTGCATATGTTAAATTACGTTCATTACACAAATGCTGAAATTACTTCCCAATCTAAATGTTTACTTTCTACTGCTCCTTATTCCAAACATCTTTTTAAAGTTTATAAATTGGCTCAAGAGCCACAGGCAAATAAAAAGAGGTGCAATATTCATCTAAGACTTATTTTAATACTATAAAATACAGATTGAAAAGTTCTACCAGCGTAGATGAAAGAACTTCCTCTGCAGACAGCCTTGTTTGTTGATCTTGGGTGGTGGTGGAGGTGGCTGTGGAAGTAATGTGCTGTCTGTGATTTCTCCCAACAGTTGGAGTAGACAAAGTCCGCAAACCACTGACGAGTGAAGAAAGTTGAGATACTGCTGCCCACACCTGTTACAAATCAAATCAAATTCTTTTTATTTCTTCCCATAAACTGTGTAAACCAAAAATCTTTGCAAAACATGTCACAAATGTTTTCTAGATATATATATTTAAAAGTAAAACATTCTAGATGATCCTTTAGCAATTCAATTATAACTATAATTAATAGATATTCCTACATTTATTGCTTTTCATTTTATTCTGGATCCAGTTCTTCAAGACAAGAGTCAGTGAATCTGACCATATACCAATTGCTAGAGTTTATTTGACCACAGCTAGGAGTCAATCCAGAGGCTCCTAGTCACGAAGTCACATCTTTTAAACTCTAAATCATTAAAAATGAAGAAGTCAGAAAAATGGAGCATTATAATTTATCTTGATGTTTGTTTGCCTCACGTGGTTCACCCCCTCTTCTATCCATACACATTTGACAGATCAAGAGTTACAACTGTGCTAATTAGTTTTATCTGCATAAAAGATCTTTCAGTCATAATTAATAACAAAATTCAAAGTAAATAAAGATACAAATTTATAATGCCTTTAAAGGCCTATTACTGCAATATGGGAATAAAAATGAAATTAAAAAAGTCAAAACATTCAAATTCCACTTTAGTCTTGCAAAATGATTATCGAAAGGAATTAACAACACAAACTGCCTTCCATAAGTCTGGAGACTTTGTATCTCTAAAAATATTGACTAGAGTAATAATTCTGACAAATGTGGTATCATCATGATCATTGTACTACCTACTAAAATTTACAATACAATACAATACCACTTTGTTTATCCCCAAGGGCAATTCCAAATAGTGCTCTAAATTTTAACTGCTAGACAAATCTTTATGAAACGCTCAAGGTCACCAATGTTAAAAGCCATGGACACAGTGTGCTTTTGTTAACAGATCTGTCAACTTTATGGCTATTCACACCTAAATGGTTGACACCTAAGTCTAGCAATGAGGAACATTATGTCAACTGGAATATTGTATGCCTTAGTTTCTTAACAGCAGTTATTTTAAATCATATCACACTAGTCCAAACTACGTTGAGAAAATAATGTTATCCTGAGTTTTACTGACAATTGCATATTCGTAACATATCATTTCACTAAAATCGAAAACTACTTGATCCGTCCAACATATTCCTTTTTAATTTTCGTTTCTTTGGTTTATCACAGCCATCCATGGTGGCATGAGAGGACAAATAAAAGATAAGTTTTCCTCTTAGTTGTTCCTTTGCGAAACTGCAATTCACAGAAAGCTTTCAAATGTGTGAATTTCATCAGATGGCTTATGCCCTGTAGGCTATACTTATGTGCTCGCAAGTGTGTGTACAATGATACAATCATTTGGAGATGGGAAGATTCTTTGGTCTAAACGGTTGTACTAAATTTACTGCTGCGTACAAATGAAAAAAAAGACATTTACCTGTGGTTGAAGGGAGCCATGTGTAAAGACAGAAGCCATTTTCGTTCACAAGATCTTTTAAGGTAACACAGTTGTCTCAAAGATACCTTTGCGTAAGACCTTCTGGTCGACTTTCCGCTGTCCAACTTCCTTCGCGTGTTACTTGATTTTGTATCAGTCTCGTCTATTGGTTAGGCCGAGAAGATTTTATCCAATTATATTGTATTTTATAAAAATAGCAAAGAGTAGTTGCCCGTTAATATCGTCTGCAGTTCCCAAGGACCTTCAGTTAAATCGTTGCAGGGTTATCACATTCAGTCACATCTTCAAGAAGAAAGCCGAATATATATAAATATAAGCTGTGCCTTCTTAAAATAAGGTGAAATTCTTCCACGCTGTTCAGGTCTGTAGTATTGTGAGATGGTCTTTCTATTATGGATTCTGCAACCAACGATCGATCGAGTATATGTGTAGGTTCCGTGCTGGAATCATTCTCTCAGCAAAAGAAATTTTCTTATTCTGTTTTTGTAAAAGAAAAATCATCCATCAACTCAGTTTCTTAAACTTGGAATTGCATCGTCATATTGCGCATGAAATATTGATTATTTTACTTGGTATACTGTAACAAAATATGCAGATGGCAAATATATATATTTAAGAGCACACGGACCTCTTAAAGGCCAACCCGATTGCTCAGGGAAAAAAAATCCCTGGAAATATAGCATAACGTGTCACAAAAACATATTCCGGTGGTTTTACAACAAAGAGGCACGAGAGATTTTATATTAATATTTTTCTTTTAAGCACACCTGGATTTGTCCAGAAAACAGGAAGTGACGAAAGGGATCGAGTATTTCTAAAAAAAAAGCGTCATCTGCCTGAGCTGAATTCCTAGAGAAAAGATATATGCGATCCTTGGTAAAAGAAAACTGACCAGGTGATGGGCTGCCCACATTGGGCCCATGAGCAGCTTCACCATGCAGGGCCCATTTTAAGCCCAAGTAGAGCTGAGTTGGGGCCCATGAACTTTTGCAGGCTGGGATATAAGGGGCTTAACCCTCTTAGGGCGACTAAAAAATATTTCTATGTTCAAAAACATGGGCTTAAAATTTATGATTTTGAAGACGATAGCGAAACTGCAGAGCCACACTCGTGGAGCACGAGCCACGTTAGTGAGCGTATCATGGTCTGCCGGTAAGGCAACAATCGTGCAAAGAGAGAATCACGACCGTGGAGCAGAGCCACAATAGTGGCCCATCGTCTTCTGCTGGCAGAGCCTATAAAAAGGCCCATCGCCCTAAAAGGGCTACATGGGAATACATGTGACTGTCAGCAACCAGTAAATTTCGCATGCAGCTAAATGAGGAAGAAAAACATTTTTCCATCGATAAACATTTCAAACTATCATTATATATTTAATTGTAAAAATTACGTCTCAGCAGTCGGTTGTAACTATAAAATAAAAATTCAATGGTTGAAATTAACCATCAAATAAAAAAATTGCAAGAGTTTATCTTAGACAAATTTAATATTACATTTTATTAACAATAATACACATGGGAAAATTAACTCAAATATTCCCACTAAGTAACAAAACATTCAGTAAAAATACAACATAGACTGCAATGTCCATAATTTTTGCCAATAAAATTTTTATCTGGAGAAGATTGATTTACCAGTCTGTTGAAAGAAATCAGTTTGGACCATTTAATTAGTTTTTAACTTCATTCGAAGCTTCTAAATAAAGTTCAAATCTGTGGGGCTGTATCCCAAAATCAGCCGTTTAATTTTCTTGGGGGGAAATCACTTTTTGAACCTGACAAACTGAGGGATGTGTCTTCATTTGACTTGCGAAGATATGCAGACTTACAAATACTATGGGCGTGTAGGAGAACTCTTCAGTAAAGGAGAGTAATTTCTTCCCTCATTCCTAGTGGCAGGTGAAAATGCCGATATTTGAAGGCTTATATCATTAAAATTCAGCATAATTATGTACTCATATTTTGGGAATTATTATTTTAAAAAAATGACCTTAACCCGATCATAAAGAAAAAATGTTGCACTCGGTTTCTCCTTTAAATGTCCATGTTTACAGTACAGTGCGTACTACATGTATGGGCTAGAGCCGCGGTTCTCAACCTGGGGGGCGCAAGCTGCTGAAAAGGGGGCCGCAAAGGCGGTCATTTTCTCATATCTCATATAGGTATTAGTGGCTAAGGGGGGCGCGCGGACGTACCTTTATTCGTCTGGGGGGCGTCACAAGTAAAAGGTTGAGAAACGCTGGGCTAGAGGTTCTTTCAAAAAAAAAAAAGATCACAGAGCCATAGTAAATTCCCTTGCTTTTTTCGGTTTATTTATATACATCTGTGATCTGTCAGCGATGGATATAGCTGCAGTTGAGAGATCAAATGTGTGTGTGTGTGTGTGTGTGTTGGATAGATATGCGACTTCTTCGTTGTACTACGTAAATAAGTGAAAACTTCGATCGCTATAAAAAAGTCATTGTCCTTCATTTATGTATAAGTATACATTCAAATGTCCGTGGTTGACATTACAGTCAGGGACGAATGTTTGTATGGAAGAAATTCGGTCACAGACGATACTTTTACTGATTTCTGAGTTGTTGTATGCCACTCAGAGAGACTAGATAATGAGAGGGTCAACTCCTTCTTTGTGTCTACTTGCTTAAGAAAAGTATTGACGCAGTTGCGTCCCTTCGAAACTTGATGCTACGTGACAGTTACTGCTCTCAACCACTACTACACAAAGTCGTCGCTATAGCAGCGTTTATCTTCAGAGTGATTGCCTAGGTGTTTGTGATATGAAATTACTTTCATCTACGAACAGATTTTTGTCTTGTATTCATGGGAATTGCTTAGATAAGGGGAGTTTGGGAGAGTTTGATTACATGTATGACAGCTGACTATATTTAAAAAAGATAACTTTTATAAATTCAAACAGCAAATCCATGAGCACAATAAAATTTGCATTGATTTAAAACCAATAAAATTCTAATTTATGAATATGAGAAGAGAAGTTAAAAACAGACTTACACATGAATATAAACATGATACAAACATGCTCACAATCAGAAGATTTGTTCACATGTTGAGACATAGATATCTGTTTACATATTTGACATATAAACATGCAGCAATAAATTCTCACAGAAATCATAATATTAGTATTAAACAGATCTATGTTTATACATTGATATCCCTTACTGTAAGCACATTGGTGGACAATTTAAAGAAAACAGCGAGGGTTACTACGAAATATACAGCAAGACTCAAAGGGACCATTTTTCTTCACATTTATGTACTTTAAAAAATGATTTACAACATTTTCTTTCACACTGTTCTAAAACAATTTTAAAGTGCTCTGAAAGCCTATAAATAATGTAACTTCAATATTTTTCTATTTCATTTTGTTCCTTTCTCAGAAAAGGACACAGTGCTATCATTCAGAGAAAAATTAAGGTTTCTATCATTTTATCACTAAATCCTGAGTAGATCTTGATTTTTTGCATTGTCATCTCTAATGTTGATACACAAGGGAGCAAAAATAATCTTTTCAGCAAACAATAGGCCTTTGGGCTTGAATGAAGTAAAGAGAGAGTTGTTACTTTGTCATTCTCTGTCCACCTATATCCATTCTTGCTCTTATTAATTTCTCTTTGCTGTGATGCAAAAAATTTCATCCTCTCTAGTGGAAGAATGGTAGACAGCTGTTTTAAAATGGCACCTTTCTTTACTTCTTTTTGCCTCTTTCTGTTTCTGCTATGCTTTATCATTTTCTCTTTTTGAGCTCTTCTATCAGGCTGCTCAGTTTTTCTTTGAGATTTGCACCTATTAGCATAATGAAAAGGAGTTAACAGTAGCCCAATTATCCTATATATCTATATGTAGAATCTGTAAAAACATGCATACCTTCAAACAGACCTTTTACTTTGCAAGCTATGATCATCATCAGACATGTGCCAGTTAGAGTGACCTAGCATGGCAAATGTTAATTTAAAAGAAAATAAAATATGAAAAAAAACAAAGGCCTATGAAGATAACATTTAGTCTCTCTGTGCCACTTAGTCAAACGTCGTGTCCGGTGCGGCAGAATTGTCTCCCTTAGTTGGACGTTCCGTGGTAATAGAAACGTCGACAAGAAAGCTAAAAAGGTCACATATCGCGTTTACCACCTCTGGGTTGCGAAGATCAGAGCAGTGCAAAAGGGCTGGTGGACAGTCTAGGCAACGTACTTGTTCTCGTAACCGCTGACCATTGTCGATCAACAAATTCATTACTTCCGTGCAGTTGGTGTGTTCGTCAAGAAGCAAAGTTGGAAGCAACCGCAAAAAATAACAAAAAAATTTAGAAGGCTCTTGCGAACCACTCATCACTAAGAGGACTATGGAGTTTTCGGCATTCTGTATGATCCTGCTGTCCTCGTCGTGGTAAGGACGCACGTCGTCCTCGTCCGACATGCAGGTAACTCGCAATCCGCAAACGTCGCGTAGAATCTGTTTGATCGCCAGCCCCTTCGCCTCCATGTCTCTGTCTTCCGGCTCGTGCAGAATCATCACGTGCCACCAGTTTTGTTCCTCGTTGCAACCGTTGTGCACGCATTTCTTCTGAGTCTGGTGTTGGTCAAAGTCAGAATATTTTGCCTTGAACGCTCCCAGGAAATATCTCTTGTGCTGTGCTCCAAAACTCGACTTCGCGTCGCTTGCATCTAGTAGTGAGCTTCTAGCAGCCATGATGCGAGCGCGTACGGGCAACTGTGGATTTTTCCATTGGCAGAACTGCTTCTGAGGGTTTTCTGTAGTCTCGAGGAGATTCAGGAGAGATATGGCTTCGTCAAATTGTCCAAGACTAAGATAACAGTGTAACATCGTCTCCTGAACCTCGGGGCTAGAGGCCTCTTGAGGGCTTAATCTGGACATTTCTTCCAAGACATGTAGACATGTTCCGAAGTCACCTATCATCCTCATTAGATTTTTCTGCTCTTCGAGCTGAGAACGACGATCCCGAAATCCTTGAGCTGCACGACAGAGAGTGTTAAAAGAGGACCAGATGTATTTAACGTCTGGCAGACATTTGGGAAGTTCTTTGACGAGATCGCACTGCATCTCCAGAGCTCTGTGAAGCATAGTTCGTGCCACATTTAAGTGTTTTTCCTTTTCTCGCTCGTCCTTGGCGTTGGAACTTAGCTTCAAGTAGACCAGCCCTGACTGTTCGTACGCATTGATGAATTGCAGAGGGCTTAAACAGCATTCATCCTGACTAGTGATTGTACAAAACTGCTCAAGAGCCAGCTGGCATTCTCCAAGAGAGAAATACATCAGCCCTAGGTCAAATCTAGCGGTCGTGTTTTCCCCGTGAGAGAGCTCTATAGCTTTCAGAAAATGACGTTTCGCATCCTTGACATATTCCTGGTCCCATCGCAAAGACCTTAATCTGCATGGAGACTTAACTATAGCCTTTATAGCCCTGGCTTCACTCGATCCAGCAACAGAAAATGGCAAGGACGAAACAGCAGGTTCATGTCTATCGTCTGATATTGACATGCGTGAAATAGCGTCTTCAATAGGAAGTTCAGGATATCCGCTTGCACCCGATTGGTGTTCTCCGGGGATTAATAACGAATACGAAGTTTCATGACAAGCTGGGTTACTCCAGCTACCTGGACTGTATTGAACATGTTGTTTCTTGTTAATATATCCACGCTTCTGTTCATATACTTTGTTTCTTTCATATCTTCTTTCAAAATGAGGTCGATTGTGCTTGCTAGTTTTAACGGGGACTTGCTTGTCTTTTCTTTGTCCTCTAGCTGAACTTTCGAGGCTCAAATTTTGTCCTTGCACGTTTCTTCGGCTTTCGAATTGTGCCCTCTCTCCTATTTTCATAGCAAGCTTTCTGAAAGTATTACCCAGATAATAGTGGCCAGTTGATGTTTCTCTAATCTTGATCCCTTTCTCAAGCAACGCTCGAGAACGTTTTAAATCACCTACTGTTGTAAAGAACTTTCCACTTTTTATCAACACGTCGACGTTTTGGGGGGCGCAATGGTTGGCTTTTTCGAAGCAATATTGAGCTGTAAAGCCAAAGTCTCGGGCCTTCCTAGAGACGTCCTTAAGTTCTACATTCCACGGTTGTCCCAGCAACATGCCCAGCTCAGCCCAAGCGTGAGCCTTCAGATCTGGCACAGAAGCACAATTCGTGATTTCCTGCAGCAATTCGAAAGCTTTCATGTTCCTTTCTCGCGATGTTTTGGCAGTCAGCTGGTAGTAAACCCTGTAATTTAAGTGCGTGAAACGTCTAAGAACTAACGCGAGGCCAAATTTCCAGGCGTACTCTTCAGGCATTTGATGGACAACCTCCTCAAACACATCTACTGCTCGGGCAGCAAAGGCCATCCCCATTCTTGAATAGCAGTAGGCTATTTCCGCTTTACCTTGCACAACGTTTGCCTCAAACTCGGACTTTTCAGACGTGTCCTTGAGATTTTGCAGTCTTTCGGCGTATTTCTCGCCGTCAGCCCTGTTTCGTTTCAGCCACTGCATGACAGCCATGTTACCCAGAGCAACAAGGTTGCCTCCATCTGTCGTTTTTAAAACTGTCTCGGTCAATTGTATGGCGTTATCTATATCATTTATCAGAAACAGTAAAAAGGCTGTGAAGTTCAGATCCCGTGTGTCCCCTGCCGTACTTTTAAAGGGATCATTTTGCTCTCTGCGCAACCGATCATGGATGTTTTTGATTCTTGCCTGTGTCAACTCAGAATACTCAAGTTGGAAAAGGTGTGGAAAATCCTTCAGCTTGCTCAGAAATTCCTTTTTGTCCTCCTCGAAGGCTTTGCTTCGTCCCTTGAATCGTTGAGAGAATCCTGTGCGTGGAAATGTTAGGCATTACAAAAGCTGTCCATTCTGTGATCATCAAAGCTAAATGGCCTAGTAATGTGATATTTTTCTCGTGACTGGATGAAGCTCAATGTAATATACTAATTCACAAAATCTGGGTGTAAACCACGGCTTTGTTCTAAAGATAAACGCCTACACGGCTACAACCTTCACCATGCACAGAAAGATTCTGATTCATTTTGTCCTCAGATACGCCTTCTTAACCATTAGTCCCAAACTTTCATTGGCTATAGTCCAGCACGTACACGTATCCATGTGTAATCCTCATGACTGTGATGTTGATTTCTTTCTGTGAATGGTGATGTTTGCAGGAGTGTATCTCGAGAAAGGTAAGGAATGTATTGACAAATTTAGGAAATGGAATTTGGCACCTACCCATGAGAAGAAAATACATCCACCAACTGTTCACTTGCAATTCCAAAGGATTAATTGACTGTGCACATGGGAGGTTTTTTCAATGAATCATTGGCAAGAAGTCTAAGTCCGCAATAAAAATTGTGATTGTTTGAGGAAAAGGTGGTAGAGGGTAGTGTGGAGAAAAGGTTGGGTGGAAGAGTTGTCGTAGTTCTTAGTAGCTCAGGCGACAACATTATTTCAGCTACCATATTGATTATATTGATCATTTGTGTCACTTGGTCCGTGCACCAAGCCTATTGTCGTTTGTATCATTAGGCAGTTGGCAGTACTTGTATCCTGTACTTCATTCTGACACCGGCATATGGCCTTTAGGTTCCTACTTTCTCTTTTTAGACTTGAGAAAACATACTTTCATAATTATTCACCATATCTACGTTTTAGGGTGCCAATAGAATTGCAAGTGAACAAGTGTGAGCTTACCTGTTTCGTAACGTCTCTCCATTATGCAGGCAGAAAATTAAAACGCTGAAATAGGTTGCGTCTTCTCAACAGTCAGACTGGGGTCTCGTAGAGAGCACAATATAAACAGAAGCAGTCGTCAGGCATAAATTTAGCATGGTGGTATAAATATCTTCGACGTATAACATGACTCTGCTAGCTGTGATCAGGGCATTATACTCTACTAATCCATAAGCCAAACATTCTGCTGTTTGACGTAGAGACGTCCCTTGTACTAGACCTTCCACACATACTAGCCTAACAAGAGTAGGTTCTTACTGTTAAATTCTATATTCTCGGAGAATGTTTTTTAAAGAATGGGTTGTATTTTTCTGGGATGTTCGGGCCTTATGTGGATGAGAGGAAATCGATGTTTTCGCAAAAAATGTAAAACTGCCCTCGACAAGTTTGGTACGCGTGGACGTGTTCTACCCGCTACCCGCAGTCTGCTAGTCGCTTGGTTTTGACACTATGTGCGCTGTGTCTGTTAAAATGTTCAGCCTGGTATAGTACCTGGGATTCACTTACAGTTCTTACACCCAATGACCGTTACAGAACGCTTGTTTGTGTCATATGTGACAATGTATGTGCCCAGTAACCATTCTAAACGTCTCTAGTGTAGTCCCCTTGTCTTCACAATGTGCTGACTACCTAAGAGATATTCGTTGTAACCTAGTCTTATTATGAACTTGTTTGCAAAGTTTGCAGGACTTTAATGGATTCTGCAGTAAAAATGAATGAATAAACGCGCCAGCAGCTTAGATTATGCTATGTATGTATGTATCTGGGGTTTGTATATGTATCTCTGTGTGTACGTGCGTGTGTGCGCGCGCGTGCGGTGCAATGTCAGCTAGTCTGAAGTTAAAGCTAAAGTTTTGTCCCAAAATTATTTTTCACTGTCCTGATACTCCATTTTCTACTTACGTATTTGTGTCTTGAAGTGCCGAAATTTGAAATTTGCCATCGCATCATAAATATGCCCATGGTGCGCTGTAAATAACTGTATTAGAGGATGCTCAGGCTTAGCCGTCACCCCTATCATGAACATGGCAATTACTAGTAACTTTTACTTGGACGTTCAGGATCAGTTTCTGGCTCAATAATATTCATGATTGACTTATGCTCAAGGAAATTCAAGCTTGCTTCTGACTTCACTTGCAATTGCCATGCATTTATTGAAGTACTTATTAAGTGACTTTTGCTTTACAAACATAAGTAAACATATGTATACCTTAGCTGAGGTGTTTACTTGCCGATGCTGATTCTTGATTTATGCTCGTAGGTGGAAGCAAAGAGTTGATCCTCTTTGGTGGAAGTGAACTCAAGAGCTATGTGTTAGACATGTACTTTATCATATCGCTAAGCCCCAACGATAATACACGTCTGGAAAGCTGTACCACATTTTGGACGTGGGGGAGCTAGATGTTCGAGACCTCATCTCCTGGGTACCAGTGTCATATGATAACTAGGAATAGGGCTATAGTGTTGGTGCCGCACTTCTGCTTCATACACGTGTCTAGCGAACGCGCGGTTAAACAGACTATCATAGGGTAGAATAGATAGCTGTGGGAACAAGTTAGCTGGTAGGTGGTGTTACGGCAACAGTCGCCTCAGATGGTACCAGGCTGTGCGGTGGACAAATAGGCTTCACTGCCGTTTTTCTCCCTGGGATCAGCTAGGTCGGGTACTGCTGGCCGCTTACGTCAGCACTAGCGCAGGACAAAAGCGGGGAACGACAGTTATCGCCGCAGGGGATCTTCCAGAAGAGGAGAGACTACAATACAATACCACTTTATTTATCCCCAATGGCAATTCCAAATAGTGCTCGTACTTGCAGTAATACATACATGATATAAATAGATAATAGATACATATACCTAATATAAAAGAGATAATACATATACATGATATTAATGGAGATAATACAGCCATATACCTGATATAAAAAGAGATAATGTATACATGTTGAAATAATTTATTTCTCTCTCTCTCTCTCTCACACACACACACATTCCCAGCAACAGTGGATATAGTGGATATAGTGCCTCAGGCTAGTACGAGTTCACGGCCAGTAGAATTGATCAGGTGAATGGCACGTGGAACGAATGAATGACGGTGGCGATTAGTTTTTCATTAATTGCATACAGGCATCGCGTATCTACAGCCAGACCGCAAGAGTGAGAATTCACGTTTCGACACATGATCAGAAATAGACTGTCAGTGACCATAGGCCAGGATGCGACCGCTAATTGTAAGGCTGCGGTATACCTAGTACAGGACAACAGCGCTTGTTGTTGCCACTGACTGGACACCAGTAGTGAACAGAGAGCCGGACGTGATGGCGCCGCAGTCACAGATCACGTCACTAGCAGGGGAAGGTAAGAATGAGGTGAGTGGGCAGGGATGTCAAGACTGACCACCTGTCTATCAGGTGCTAGCTAGGTAGCGATTGGATGTAGCTATGTAGCAGAAAGGTTGGGAGCAAGTGTATAAGTATGCTTGACCAGTCGCGAGAGAGAATGATCCTCACGGATGAGGATTTAGTATCGAGACTGGCAAGGAATCGTGGTCTTTCGCACTGGATGCTCGAGGGGAAGGTTGTAACAGAGGTCTGTTCAAGGGTGTTCAGATTCTCCGCTGTGAGTCTTGTCTTGGAATCGTGACAGCTCCGGCACAGCCGACCCAAAGTGCGTACAAAGACAACCAGCTTTATTTATTTATTTTTGATAGGTTTGTGCCCATCTCCGTTCTCCTGCTACCTTTCCTTCCCCAACAACTGGGACAACGGGGTGAACAGCTGCACTCACGTGTAATGAACCGACTGACATGTGAGCCATAGACCTCAGATACCGGTGCTCTTCTTCTTCCGCATTCGGGGTAGGTTTTGTCTCGCGAGGATCGTGAACTCTGGTGGTGGTGGTGGTGGTGACACCATTCCATTATCCAGCATGGGCTGTAGAGATTGCACAGGATGCACAAAGCAGGGTTAGCTGGTCACAACTGTAGTTAAAATGGATGTAACGCGATAGGTGTTAGCGTCGGGAGGAAAACTTACAATGTCTGGATATGTGGCCTGAATCAGTGGCCAACCATTGGTGTTAATTCATTGGGGGAAAAAAAGTAGTGGGAGACACGGGGAAACTCTCGGCCGAAGAAGGCAAGTGAGTGGGCCAACTATTTGTGATCTCGCATGTGCATAAACATTAGGAATAGTTATTTCGTATTGTAGGCTCATGACTCACGATTTTTAACCCTCATGCATCTTCCCCAAAACTGGAACAGCTGAGTTTGGAATACAGCCCTACAGATTGGAACTTTATTTAGAAGCTTTGAATGAAAATAAAAAATAATTAAATGGTTCAAACTGAATTCATGTTAGGAACATGTGCTACCACCCCTGAACGTAGATGTAACGAGGTTGTCGCCCTTGTGTGTATTCTTGTTTGAGTAGTGATTGTCACCCCTGAATTGAATGTTGATATAGGGGGCGTTGTTGAGAAATTGGAAGAGATAATTAAGCAGACGTGAGAGTCTGGTATAAAGAAGAATTTGGGAAAGAGGTTAGAATTGATAGTAACTGTGTGAAGAAATAGTAACTGTGTGGATAAATATCAACTGTGTGGATAAATAGTAACTGTGTGGATAAATATTAACTGTATGGAGAAATATTAACTGTGTGAAGAAGTATTAACTGTGTGGATTGTCATTGATAAGCGACTGTACGTGTGGTTCCTCGCTTTACTAATTTTCTCAGCTGCTGTGTGATCTCCTGGGAAGATTGTATAACTGTGTGGATTACGTTTACCTACTGTGGGAATTATTATTGACTTGATCATTTGTCTGCCGTTAAGACTGTCGGAGTTATTTGGTCGATGTATGCTGTCCGTATGATCAACGCCAGAGAACAAGACTGAAAGAGTGGAACTGTTTGCCATGTCGATCCCCCTCCCCAACAACAGAAGAAGAGAGAACTTGAAGGACTTTAATATAAACTGCTTGGATACATTTGTTTTTGGGTAGACTCAGTGTAGAATATTTGTGATAAACTTTTCTTTTGTTATTTAGTAAAGAATATATTTACGTTCACCCGATTAATAGAAACGTTGGAGCCCACGTAAAGATGTTAGTGATTTGTTGTCTGAAAGAATACGTGTGGAACTCAGTGTTTGCAGGCGTGCTCTGTGGAGTCTGGGTGTGTCCGAGAGTGCTCGTTCCTCAACAATTCATTCAACAGACTGGTAAGTCAATCAGATAAAAATTTAATGGGCAACAATAGTTACAACCGACTGCTGATAAGGATTTTTTACAATTAAAACTATAATGATAGTTTGAAACATGTTTATCGATGTAAAAACTTATTTCTTCCTCGTTTAGCTGCATGCAAAATTTTCTATTTACAAACTGATTCTCGCACGTGTTCCCGCTTAAGCTCCTTATAATATGTTTATCACCCTCAATTCTTGTTTCCCCCTTTTTTAGCTGTTTCGATCACGCACATCAGTGGTGCCCTCACACTGTCAGTTGTTTTAGCATTCTGCTGGACGAAGATACGACTGACGATCTGTTTGTGATTGTCACACGATGTTACTTGTAGACCAGACGGTGTAGAAACCGTCGATGTTGCAAATCTGGTGCTTGATCTACCAGCAGTCGTAGTTGGTTTTAATATCTCGTGCTTTTTTATAGTAAGCACTGCTGTAGAAATAAGATTTCTTCGGTTTACTGAAAGTTCAAGACTTGCTTGTACTGTATAAAGGTAAAGGTCATCCCATAACCTTTTCAGGTCGTTGGGGAGTGAGGTGTTAGAGACCTCACTTTTCTCGTGGCCAGCTTTTACATGAGGGTGGTGCCAATCTCCTCTCCCTCACTGCCTTACCTTCCCCAACCCTCTATGGAGTCAGGTACCTATTCCCGTCAGCTGGGTCGACTGGGGGAAGTTTGCTGCGCTTATCGGGAATTGAACCAGCGCGCTCTCGGTTCGGACCCAAGCGCTCTAACCATTCGCACGGACTTGTATTACTGGACTGCTTGCAGACGATTTTGTCAGTGAAGTCATAGAGGCTGGTTACGAAATAGCTTCCGGTTTAGTCACGTTTCAGTTTAACTACTAGAACGAGGTTTTGGACGATATAGCTTCTGGTGTATTCACATTCATTGTTAAGCCTCGCCGAGACTAACAGCGGAGAACTTCGCAAGAGGCTCAGCGTTGTCTCGGCAGACAGACAGCAATCCACCTATACACGTTCGTGGTATAAGTGACTGGATAACAATCGGTTTTGAAATGTTTTGAGCAAATTCTTGAGTACGGTACGTGTGGGGACGAAGTTCGCACGGCACGTTTGAAGAAAGCAGAGATTTATATATACACATCTCCCAACAAAGTTAATCCACTGGCGTTTGCTGCCATTATCTTCAGGATTTCCTTAATGAGTACAACTATACTCCATCTGAATCTCGAAGAGAGCATTCAGCAACAGCACAATGTGTCCTGGTCAGTTTTCTTTTACCGAGGATTGTATCTTTTCTTTTCGACTTCAGCTAGTGCGGACGGCGCTATTTTTAGAAATACGTTCGTTGGGTCACTTCCTGTTTTCACGACAAATCCGGGTGTGCTGAAGAGAAAAATATTAATATAAAATCTTTCATGGCTCTGTGTCATAAAATACCACCGGAATATGTTTTTGTGATACTTTGTGCTCTGTTTCCAGCGATTTTTGCTCAGCAATCGGGTGGGGCTTTAATTCTCAACCTTAAACAAGCTCCGTATTAAAGCGTGCCTTGGCTGTAGGTTAGTAGTAGTATTGCGTGGTATTGCTGTTCATCTGGATGGCCGCCTAAGGTCCTAAATTTTGTCTCCTAGCAAGGACAGAGGAAGAAAATTCAAGCAGCACCATTACATGCAACAAAGATGAGGTTGAGTAGTCTGTCTAATAATTATTTTGTGTCTCGTGGGAGTCATTTTTTCTTTCTAATAAAATTTGCTCTTTGTGCTGCTTCTTTGCGTTTAGTCTCTGTCTCGAGGATCGGCTGGTTGTCCGTTAAAGGCCGAGCGACTGGTTGGTGGGTATAGCGAGTGAAGACAACATGAAAGTGCGGATACATGAGCGAATTTGGCGACGTCTCAGGAGTGGGGATAGGGAGCCACTGCGACACTCACATGGTCAAGACCCAGCTAAGGCATTTTGTTTTAGGTTCATTTCGCTGGTAACGGTGTTTTGGGTAGTATTTCTGTCAGCACACATTTCATGGATTGAACACAAATCATAAACGACAAACGAAACGATTCCCCAGCGAAAACCTCACATCCGTGTACGACTAAAGATTCACTTTAATTACCTCGTTGCAGTGATCTGCACTCACAAATTAGTATTATCACTTAAGTACGCTCAGTCTACTAATTAATGGCGAGCATTAAGTACATCCATTATATTCTGATGCAATATTAAAAATTACTGATTGTGAACAATCATTATACTGAAGCTCTTTTCACTGATGGAGATATCAGTTAGCAAGGGAATGTTTAACAGAATAATGCATTTTATTAGAAAAATCTTAAAACTTTATGTCGAAAATAGTCCCATAAATATCACAAGCTCTTAACAATTTGATCGGTGCTGTCTGGCAGTTTTCTGTAATTGTAAGTCCACATCGTCATAATGTTTCAGGATCTTAGCATCCGACGTAGAGGTGAATAGTGGTTAACTTTACTCATGATCTCATTGAATGCCATATTCAGACTGCTTAATACCATTCTTCAGGGGTCAGTTGAACACCTTTAGGCCTTAAAAGTATTTTATATAAAGGTCCTAGACGCGATGCACAGCACAATTTTATACCGTTCTTCACTAAAATCGCTTTAAATAAGATTAAACTGTTTAAGTCAGACTTTTGCTCTCTTCAGCATACATTTGTGCAAAAAAGGCAGCTCCCAAGGAAAACCAACGAAGGAATATTTTTGTATACACAGTGGGAGCAAGAAATGGATTGCTAATCATCAAATTCAAGACTGCGGTGGGATATGAAAGCGACAAATTATAAACAGATCACCACACGACTTCACAAGATACAGGCAAAAAAGTGAAATATACAAATATGGAAATATAACCTCGAAATAAATATAGCATATATAGATATACCAAAAACAAATAAAAAAATATACATCAACACAAAAAATAGCATCAAAGTAAAAGAGCAAAATCTGGTAGCCAAACCAAATATATGCTTGTCACAATAACAAAAATAACACTGGTTGAGATTTAGAAAAAAAACCTTATTAAACAACAGACTGATTTTGCTGTTTGTAAACCATGAAGCGTACGCTTGAACATTGTAATGTAACAGATGAGCTCTTAGAACGAATGTGAATGCATCAATTTTGTATATGCCATTTCACATCTTTTGGAAACTTCACTCTATAAGAACTTTATCATCTGCTATAAATGTAATTTCTATATATTATTTCTACCGCGTTTCCCAAACGTGATTAACTGTCACATGGATGTTGAATATGAAACGGAAGAGGTTGCAAATATCGAAGATCCGTTCAAAAGTTTAGACTTCACAAGGAACGTACAAGCAGGCGAGCACTGGAACCAACGATCAGGATGAAGATTCTTCGGACGATGAGCGTTCTCAATTTGCACAGCAAGAAAAGCTTGTGCTGGAATGTATTGCAAAAGGATTATCTAATCGATAGCTATGTCAGCTAGGAAACAAAACAGTTTGCAGATGTCGTTGATCACTTCTGGAGTGTAAGAGTTAAACACTCCAAATAGAGAAGGCGGACACTGGAACCAGCGATCAGGATGAAGCTTCTCAGGACGCCGAGAGTTGTCAGTTTGCAAAGCAAGTAATGACTTGCATGTGCAGTTCCCCGAAGCACATACTTTAGGAAGCACTTGGAGGAAATTGTCGCAAAACTCGTCGGAAAAATCTTCGGTGCCACAGAGTACCAACAGAATCTGTGATTTTTCAGCATTTTCGAGAATTTTCCAGACCTCGGAGTGATCAGGTCTGGCGTCATCATCGTCTGAAATGCACGTTACGCGCAGCCCGCACACGTTTTGTAAAATGTTCTTGATTGCCAGACCTTTGAACTTCATGTGGTCGTCCTCCAGATCATGAAGGATCATCACATGCCACCAATTCCGCTCCACATCTTCGCTCCAACCATTGTCCACGTACTTCCTTTGAGTTTCTTCATAGGACTGGAAGGGTTCCATTTTAATTGCTTGCAAAAAACATTTCCTTATCATTTTGTCATCAGTTGGACTAGATAGTATAGCATTTATATTTAAGAGCATTTTCTTGGCAGCCATGACGCGAACACGTCTTGGAAGTTCGGGATCTGACCACTGACGAACTAGTTCTTCTTCTTTGGTTGTTTCCAGCATATTCAGGAATAAGAGGTCATCGTCATAACGCTCGAGGTTAACATAGCAGATTAACCGTTTCTCGAGAAACTCGGGATCAACGGCTTCCTGGGGGCTAAATTTAGACATATCGTCCAAAACATTGAGGCATTCTGCATAGCTCTTAACCATTTCAAATAATTTAGCGAACTCCTTCATTTGACGGTCTGGCGATGACCTGGTTTTAGCTGCACTACATAGTTCACGGAATGAAGGACAAAGAGTTTTATAATCAGTCAAACCAGCGGGAAGTGATGACGCAACCTGACACTGCATTTGTAGAGCGGTTTGCAGCAGTCTGCGTCCCTCTGTAGCATAGGTTTCCTCGTCCTTTTCATCCCAAGCGCAGGCACTTTTTCTCATTGTGATGAGACCAGACTGCTCGTGTGCATTAATAATCTCTAGAGGGCTTGCGCGTGATTCTTTTTCGTTAATGAGTGTAGAGAACAAGTTAAGAGCATCATCGTCTTCACCAAGACAGACGTACAATAGTCCTAGATCATAGAGGGCATTTGTGTTTTCCTTGTAAGATAGTCTTATCGACTCTTGGTAATTATGTAGTGCATCTTTCACATACTTCTGATCAAGTCTCAGTGGCAGTTGTTTTCTGGGCGATTTAAAGATGTACGCCACAGCTGGAAGATGACATTCCCTGCCCCTTTGCATGCTGTATTTTCTGTTTTTAGCATTGTCTTTATCTTGATTTAGCTTGAATTCTTCCTGCTCAACAGGATATGAACTTACTCTTCCAGACTTCTTCTTCGATTGTATCTTTTGATGTAATTTTGCCATTTTTGTGAATGTGTTCCTGAGATAATGATGAGCTATTGATGTTGGTCAAATTGCAATAGCGCGTTCAAGTATCTCTCGAGATCTGCCTAATTTATTTTTAGTTTTGAAAAATTTCCCACACTTCTCAAGCACATGAACATCTCCTGGTGCTAGCTGGACAGCGTCTTCATAACACTGTTCATCAGTTATACCTTCTTTTTTCGCCCTTTCCATGACGCTTGAGAGCTCAGTATTCCAATGTTGTTCTAGCAAAGTACCGAGCTCGACCAAAGCTTGTGCTCTTTGTCTTGGTGGGGCGTTGCTGCTCCTAATTTCCACTAGAAGGTCAAAAGATTGCATCGCTCTCTCGAGCGTTAATTGTGAAGATACTGGAGAGTACATTGTGAAATTTATATGTGTCAAACGTCTTAAACTGAGTGCCAGCCCTAACTTCCAAGTGTAGTCGAGTGGTCTGGCCTCGACAACTTTCTCGAATTTGTTCACTGCACGTAATGCAAAGGGCAACCCCAGTCTGGAATAACAGTACCCCATTTCAGCCTCAGCGTCCATCACTCTCTCTTCAAAATTCGCATGTGAACGGAGTCCATTTAATTTTTGAAGAAGTTTTTCTCCCTCAGCCCTATCCCCCATTTCCCATTTCAGTACAGCCATTTTTGCTAAAGAAACAATATTATTTTCATTATTAAATGATGTCAAAACTTTTTCAGTCTCTCCGACCGCTTTGTTTTTGTCATTTATCAGAAACAATACAAAAGCGGTGACATTAGACATGGCTGTGGCCTCTGCTGGTGTAACATAAGTACTATCATCAGTTCTTTCTGATTCTAATCGACTTAAAATGCTCATTTTCCTTTCTGTTTTCAGGTAAGAACAACCTTGTATCTGGAAAAAGTTAGGGAAATCTTTTAATTTTGCCTGGAAGTTTTGTTGATCTCTTTCTGGAGCCTCATTCTGTGTCTTGCACAACGGTTGTGCACCTATTCACAAAAATGTCAACAGAAGTCCCCATTATTTCCATTAATACACCCCTCTGTTATTCCAAAAACTATTTTAACGATAGTAAAGTATAATGGAGACCTACTGACAACTAAAGTGCCATATCAGATTTCAACATTTTGTAGGGAACACAGTACAATTTCCTCTACCTATATTTAATATTTTACATGTAATAATTGCTGTATCTTTTGGAGCCTAGGTCCGTGTTAAAACAGCTAACTGTTGCTCTCTTACTTTCATAATCACTGGCGGTATTGTAATTGTATGTAAAAATAAATGTCATGTCATTTGATGAATGGTGTCGAAGATGGAACGTTTCCATTATGAATATTGCACCTTGAAGAGCTGAGTCAATTTAGCACTCAATGTTTACAATGTTACATTGTTTCTGACAATAACCCTATAACCACAAATAATTAACCAACGAAGGTCTGAAAAACTAAGAGAGTTTAGGTCAGAGATCTCCTCCCGTAAGACATTTTGTATTATTCCAGATATAAGAATACAAACATTTTCTCATTACTTGTTGTTAAATTAGTGGTAAATGGATAAAAACGTAGAACTGATAAATTAATATATTGACATGAGGGATGAAGGTCAAGACTCGATATTAACATTTGTACATTGAAGTGTATATTTTCTGCGAATAGTTTAATACACCCCCTCCCCCGACACAGACGTCTAATATGTTCATGGGCCGGACCTTAACACTCCTGGCAATATTAAATGTGGATCTGAAAATGCCTTTCATTTTTTGGAAAGAAAACACTTAGTATCGTTACTGAATGAAAGACTAATGACGGGTTCCACGTACTGCCACTGAATGATGTTTTTCCATGATTGTAACCACACCTGCCCTTAGTGCAGAAGAGAAAATCAGAATACAAATCTATTCCCTAAGCACAGTTACTTGTCCTTGGCTTGCTGTGTCCTTTAAATGTGAAAGCACTACGTCTATAATAGCAACGCATGAAACTGTATAGGTCGAGCTCATTGAAGAGGAAATTTTCACAAAATAAGATCAAAACTAGAACGGTTTAATATTCGCAACAGCACTGTCTTACCTTTCTGCTGGCCTTTGTCCATTTTAGTTTTCAAACTACCATGTAAAAAAAGGACTGGAATTAAAGCACGTACGTTGTGCTGTGTTGTCCTTTCAGCTCAGCAAGTAAGGTGTCTTCTGCTGAAAACAAGTCACAATGACTAGACCGATAAAAATAGATCAGTCAAGTGGTTTCATATTTTCATGACAATGGTGCAGAGCAGTCGCCAAGTGGCTGCCTGAAGTACCTAAAACTACAAGACGGTCATGTAGTGGACGAAAGAACTCTAAATCGCATTTTTAAAAACATTTTACGATCCATTTTAATGTAACATTGAGTGTTGGAGGGCTCTGAATGTCGTCTGCTAGCGAAGGCAGAGGATACTTTGGCAGGGCTCTGGGTTTACTTACCTTATCCCCCAATCTACATCAGAATATAGCCTTTTTCACAGCACCGAAGCTACCATCATGAAAGTAACCACAGACATAGTATCTGCCATCGACATTGGTGATAATTATACCTTAACTCTACTGGACCTGTCTGCTGCATTCGACACTGTCTGCTCCTTCAAAGACTTCACACCCTCTACGGAATATATGGACTTGTACTATCACTCACTGATGGGACCCAGTTTGTTCGTCGACGGACTAACATCTCGCCCTGCTCCACTTTCTTATGAGGTTACCCAGGGCTCAGTACTCGACTTCATCCTGTTCATTTTGTACACGAAACCACTTTCATCATGCATCCAGTCTTATCATATGCTGACGACACGCAGGTGTACAGCTCCACTTCGGTGGCTGAGTCTCACTCTGCTACTAGCTCCATAGAAGCCTGTATTAGCGACGTCAAGAACTGGATGGTAAGAAACAAACTTAAACTCAACGATGATAAAACAGACGCCCTCCTATGCTCGAGAAGAAAGCATCAATCACTGCTCATCAGTCCGCCCAAGCACGTCAATGTGGGCGAAACCTACAATGCCTTTACCTCGTCCATCAGGAATCTGGGATTCGTTGTCACTGCTGACATGACCCTACACACACAAGTTACAGCTGTCTGTCAGTCTGCCTATTAAGGGCTACGTAGATCAGCACCAGCCGTCACATTCTCTCCACACGCTCTTTCAGCACTCTGTGCGTTTGTTCTTTCTAGGCTTGATTACTGCAAGTCCTTGTTCGCAGGCAGGCTGCCCCTCATCCCTCATTCAGAGACTTCAGAAAGTACAGAACTCCGCTGCCCGTCTGGTGCTTAGAGCCACGAAACAGGACCATGTCAGTCCTCTTCTTCGTTTTCTACACTGGCTACCCATACGTTCTCGCATTCAATACAAACTGTTCGAGCTATGTTTTAATTAGTTTGCAGGCTCCTGCCCTGACTGTTTCTTTGAACTTCTCCTCTCCTACATCCCAGCCAGACTATTCCGCTCTTCGTCTGATGACCGTATCCTCACTATCCCTGTCACCAGAACCACATATGGTCACAGGATTTTTTTGTTACTGGGCAGCAAAACAATGGAGCGCTCTCTTTTTTCATATCCGATACATTTTTTATTCCGTAAGTACAATTCACAGA
Organism: Marisa cornuarietis; assembly: GCA_004794655.1. NCBI lineage: Eukaryota > Metazoa > Mollusca > Gastropoda > Architaenioglossa > Ampullariidae > Marisa > Marisa cornuarietis. The sequence goes on along the minus strand of SMMW01000593.1, from coordinate 25,790 downwards.
ACACAATTTAAACACCCCTTTCTTAAATCCGTACTAAAGCAGAGATAGAAAAGATAAATATAGAGTGTTAGATATCCATACTTAAAAACAGAAGAGAAAGAAACAAGAAGAAAGTGTCCACATGAAGCATTACAAAAAGCTGTACCTAATTACATTGGTAATGTGATTATGATGAACAAGCACACGACTGTACTTGGTTTACAAGGCAAGTGTAAGATTAATAAGTTACACAATGATCATCTTTCTGTGACAACGAAAAGGAGATAATTGAACATCTATTTTGGCGCTGTAAGGTAACCAAACTATTTTGGACAAGCCTGGATAAGGCAATTAGGGGAAAATGCTCTAAAAATAATAAATTGACACTTAACGAATCTGTAATACTACCCGGATATAAATGATACATTTTTCGTCCATTAAAATTATAGGATAAAACAAGCGAAACAACATCTTATTAAATTTTTAATTTATGCGTAGAGCTATAGATAAAATTTATATTGCATTGGCTTCACCAGTTTGAAGAACAAATACTAACGCAAGTTTTCTAATAAGTATTATTAATCCATTCAAAATACAGACTAATGACGATCATCAAATACGCAAAAAGTATATACTTTATTACATTGCGAGTCAATCATAAAAAATGAACGTGAATAGGACAATCAGAATACTTTCGCTCTCGTTTTAGTGATGTTAATTAAAAAAGCTATGTTTGGACATAAAAATGCATTTTACAGAACAGATGGAAACATTTCTGGTTAAAATAGTCGAATGTATCTCACATATTCTTAGAAGTTCAAACTGCACGGTGGGGGAAATTTCAGTGATTTTCGATCGTACATAGTCATGATGTTTTAATCTCTAAGCATTCAAATCAACACGGTGGTGATATTTAACTCACTTGCGATCATTTTGCAAATATTTAGACTGCATTATACCACTCTCCAAATAATGATTTCAGAATCATCATGTGCAATACTGTTGTAAAAAATAGTAATGTAATGTAGCGGTAAGAATCTACAGCTATTTTGCAGCTTACCAGTTGATTACAGCAGCACACACCTTCGCACTAATCTTCAAACAAAGAAAAAAAATCAGCAGGAGACAATACTTTGTAGTAAAATAATTAAAATCGATTTCAAGATAATAAAACTAATAATAAGAAATTGCGCATTTCATATCGCATTTCCCTACTGAGTGGGCACAATGCCCTTTTCAGGCAAACCAAATACACAAATATGGAAATAAACAGTGTACATATATATATAGACTAAAACACATGAACACATACACATAATACAGCATCAAAGTATAACAGCAAGATCTCAGTAAAAGCGACTATGTATTTGCTTGTCACAGTTACACATAATCTCACGTATAAAACAGTCTTACGCGGGTGGTAAAAACACTGAAATCTTCGATAACCTATTATCATTAGTAGATTTTGATGTTTCTAAGCCATGACTCACGCGTTTAAATAAAGTACTGTAGCAGATCAGCCCCTTTTACGAATGCGAATGCAACCAATTTTTATTTTTACATGCTGTTACACATTTTTTCTAAACTACACATCTTTTCTAAATTCCACAAAGTATTTCTTTAAATATTATATCATCTATCTCACATTAGAGTTGTTATATTCCACAACAACGCACACCATGTTTCAAGCCAAATACGATAGTCAAACAGATATGTTGGCTAGGAAACAAAAGAAATTGCATATATCGCTGATTAGTTCTGGAGTGTAGACTTCAATAGATCCATACAAAGTAGGCGAGCACTGGAACCAGCGATCAGGATAAAGATTCTTCGGACTATGAGCGTTCTCAATTTGCACAGCAAGTAGAGCTTTACGCGTGCTGTTTCCAGAACGAATTTCCGGTAGCACCTGCAAAAAATTATCACAAAAGTCTTCTGAAAACGTTTTAGTACCACAGAGTACCAAGAGAATCTGTGATTTTTCAGCATTTTCGAGGATTGTCCAGACCTCAGAGTGATAAGGTCTGACGTCATCATCGTCTGACATGCACGTGACACGCAGCCCGCACACGTTTTGTAAAATGTTCTTGATCGCCAGGCCTTTGACTTTCATATCATCGTCCTCCAGGTCGTGAAGGATCATCACATGCCACCACTTTCGCTCCAGATCTTCGTCCCAACCATTGTCCACGTACTTCCTTTGAGTTTCTTCATCCGACTGGGAGAATTTTGCTTTAATTGCTTGCAAAAAACATTTCTTTATCATTTTGTCATCAGCGGGACGAACTAGTGTATCATTTATGTTCAAAAGCATTTTCTTGGCAGCCATAACACAAACACGTCTTGGAAGTTCGGGATCTGACCATTGGCGAATTATTTCTTTTTCTTTTGTTGTCTCTAGTAGGCTCAAGAATAGCAGGGCGTCGTCATAACATTCGAGGTTAACGTAGCACATCAGTCGTTTCTCCAGAAACTTAGGATCAACCGCTTCCTCAGGGCTAAATTTAGACATCTCGTCCAAAACGTTGAGGCATTCTGCATAGTTGTTTACCATTTCAAAGAGTTTGAAACGAAGTGCTGGAGATTTTTTGCTTCTGGCAGCGCTGCAAAGTTCGTAAAATGAAGGCCAGAGAGTTTTTAAGTCAGGATTACCAGTGGGAAGTGACGGCACAACCTGACACTGCAACTGCAGAGCGGATTGCAGCAGCCTGCAGCCCTCGGTAGCATTGGCTTCTTTGTCATTATCGTCCCCAGCATTTACACTTTTTCTCATATAAATGAGACCAGCCTGTTCATACGCATTAATAATATGCAGAGGACTTCCACGTGACTCTTGTTCATTAATGAGTGTAAAAAAAAGGTCTAGAGCTTTATCGTCGTCCCCAAGAGAAGTAAACAAAAGTCCTAGATCATAAAGAGCCGCAGAATTTTCCTTGTGGGACAATCTTACCGACTCTTGAAAATGATAAAGTGCGTCATTAACGTACATGTCATCACGTGTTAATGAGGGCAGCCTTCTTGGTGATTTTAAAATGCTTCTGTAAGCTGAGGTCGCAACAGCAGCAGGTCGCTGGCTGACATGTGTCTGGTTGGCTTCGCTCACAGTCATATTTGAAAGTCTCCGTCTAAAGGGAAGTGTCTTTTCTCTACTTCTTTCTTGTCGAAACTCTTTCTGTTTGGAGACGGCCTTTTTTATAAATGTGTTGCCGAGGTAATGATGGGCAGTTGTTGTTGGTCTGATTGCGATGGCGCGCTCAAGTATTTCTCGAGATTTGTCCAACTCATTTTGATTTTTAAAAAATTTCCCACACTTCGCAAGCACATGAACATCTGCTGGTCCTAAACTGACAGCTCCTTTGTAGCACTGTTGAGCAGTTATACCTTTTTCTTTTGCCCTTTTTATGACACTCGAGAGGTCAGCATTCCACCACTGTTCCAGAAGCATGCCAAGCTCAACGAGAGCCTGTGCTTTTTGCCCTTCTGGAGCGACGCTGTTCCTGATTTCCAAGAGAAGGTCAAAGGCTCTCAGCGATCTCTGCGAGGTTAAATCAGAAGACATTCGAAAGTACATTTTGTAATTAGTGTGTGTGAAACGCCTCAGAACGAGCGCCAGGCCTAACTTCCAAGTGTAATCGTGTGGTCTGACCTCGACGACTTCTTCAAAAATGTCCACCGCCAATGACGCGAAAGACATCCCCATTCTGGAGTAGCAGTACGCCATCTCAGCTTTAGCGTCAATCACCTTGTTTTCAAAGTTCCCTTGCCCACGGAGTTCCTTCAACTTTTCAACAAAGGTTTCTCCCTCCAGCCTTTTCCCCATTTCCCATTTTATTATAGCCATGTTGGCCAAAGCAGTAATGTTAGTGTCATTGTTGGATGTTGCCAACACTTTTTCAGTTTCATCGACTGCTTTCTCGAAATCTTTTGTCAGAAACAAGAGAAAAGCGATGAGATTAGAGATGCACGTAGTCTCTACTGGTGTTCGATAATTACCATCATCTGTTCTTTCTGATTTTAATTTTTCTAGCATGAACTGCTTTCGTTCCAGCGTCAGTTCAGAGTAATCCTTCAGGTTAAAAAGGTGTGGAAACTCTTGTAACTTCTCCCGGAAGATTTTTCTGTCCTTTACAAGTGTTTCATACTGATTCTTGTACAGTGACTGTGCACCTGAAAATAAGACATAAGAGTATACCACCTAATAACAGGTAATTCTTCAGAATACTAGGGTTACTAGGGTAACGTACATTGGTATAACCGACGATTCAGGTCGGTTTATCGCGAGGTCAGGTAGTCTGCACTTATTATTTCCTGGTGTGTCAGTGCTTTTGTTTTCTGTATTTTCTGCGTATCATTAATAAATACTTCACACTAGTTGAAAGCTTTGCCATAGGTGAAAGAACGATTCAGCCAGTGTTTTCAAGTAACTAATACTAGCGCCTCTCCTAATAACAGCATTGTACTGCATCCCGATATTGGTAGCTACCAGAGGCGACCAATCCTTACAAAGAAACTAAATTTACTTTATACAGCAGCCAGGTTGGATGGAATTTACCAGAGAGCCCTACAAAATTGTTGACTTGCTATGTTATTATATGCTCCCTGAGTTGATCTATGAAATTTTTGTATCCATGTTTAAAAGTATGTTTAATAAAGCATTTTATTAGAAACTAGCTGGGGTATCCGGCGTTGCGAGGATGATGTCTCCTTACAGACTGTCAGTGGAGGCTGCATTCACACGGAAGAGATCAAAAGAAAGGGTGGGGGTTGGAAAATTCGCGTTTTACGCCGAGCCAGCAACTAAGGTTTTATCACGAAAAAGGGGAAGCAAGAGATGTCACTACCCGCTTCTAGTGAAGGGGAAGTAAGGAGATGCCAGTTCGCTCACTCGTTATTCTCCCTTTATTCCTGTCTCAATCTTGTGGTTTCTACCATTTGAAACCCTCACATTACGTTTGCTCTGCATACGGATAAGTCGCAATTTTCTCTGCGTTCTAGTTTTCGTTCTTTCATTTCAAGAACCACCAACATTTTAGAACTGCGAAAGAGACAAACAACTTTCTAACATAGCCTCGGACTTTCGTGTAGATGAAAATGTTTCACACTGATCCCAACAAAAGGCCGCGCGCTCACACACACAATAGTCGCCACACTTTGTTTTATCAATAACGTACTTATAGTGTTACCTTTGCCTTTTGTAGTTTCCTCTCACGTATAACACACACACACACACACACAGAGTGACAGCCATAAGCTTTTATGCACATACACTGATTAATGCCTGTATGGTGTGCACACAGAAAAAAAAGAAAAGTGGCTTGTATTGATTTTATTTTTAAAATGTACACTTCTGTTTACGAAGGATATTAGAATAAATAATTACAACACTTTTCACCAATTTGATTTACTTCATATTCTCGACCCGGGTTTTTCGCCCCTACATTGATGAATGGTTTCTGGATACTGCGTCGAAGTCAAGACACACATACGCTGCGATGTCTGTATGCTTCCCAAGATCCTCACTACTTTCGCTTTCGATTCAACTATCTAATAAGATACACTTGATTTAACAAAGATTTCAACACATTATCCATAATCTTTAGTTTAATTGGTTAACAGTGGATTATATTTTTTATTGCACCTAAAGCAAAAGATAAGATACAGACGCTAAAACTAACAAAATCATATCTTAAGCTTAAGTAAATAAAAATAATATCGTATATTCGTATGGTAAGAAAGTTAACAAGACGCGGTTTAATAGCTCTGGTGTCTTACCTGTGTCCATTTTGATGGCCAGGTTGCAGCCAGAAAATATTGAAAACCAGAGTAATGCTCACTGCTGCACTTCCCTTTCTCTGCTTGTCAGGAGTGAGATGTTTGTTGATAATAAGTCACAATAACTAGAACGATATAAATAGCAGTAGATTATAAAGACCACGCAACTGATTTTCTTTTTGAGGCTAACAAGCGGTTATCTCCCTTAGCTAAAGCATGGTCGGGATAAGATAAGATAAAACTTTATTTGTCCCAGAGAGCAATTCGGGGGCAGGTCGATAACCAAACATTAAAAAACCATCACAAACATTCATATGCACCAAACATTCATGTTTCATTCCTTTGTACTCAGCACCATTCAAAAGACGCACGGCCGAAACAACAAATGACAGCCTCAGTCTGTGGGTCTTGCATGCAGGCACACAAAATCGGCGGCCCGATGGGAACTGAACAAATTCTCTCTACAGGACATGCCTGTCATCACGAAGGATTGCAGACATTTTCAGAAGTGTCTGTCAGTTATACAGAGTCTGAAGAGCACTCTGAGCTGTCCCAAAGACTTTGGAGCAGATGGATACCACACGATGTAAGCTGATCTTGTCCTTCACCTATAAACTGTTGTAGAAACAGATAAACGAGGACACTGCGCTCTCTATGTGTAATCTATAAAAAAGCTGAAGAAATTGGTGGGAGACAGAGAAAGACTTCAGCTTACGGAGAAGGAAGAGGCGCTGCTGAGCCTTCTTCACGACAGTTTGAGTGTTGACATCCCAGCAAAGTCGCCTGTCGAAGATGGTGCTCAGGTAAAGCAGGAACAATTTCCACCTCCTTGTCGTGGATGACACTTACAGGACATGGTGGAGAACTCCGACGGAAATCAAAGACAATCTCGATTCGTCTTACTCACATTAAATTCTAAGAAATTGTCATCGCACTAGGCAATAAATTCATCCAGAGCTACACCGTATGTTCTGGCCCGCATAGGAGAGACAGCAGTGCAGTGTCATCAGAGAATTTGACGAGATATTGACCCTCGTGGTTACTGCGATAACTGTTGGTATACAGAATAAACAGAAGCGGCGATAAAACAGCCTTGAGGTGAGCCGGTGCACGTTGTGATGGAGTCGGAATAAGTGCCATTGACAAGTACTCGCTGCTGCCTGTCAACCAGAAAGTGAAGGATCCATGTCACTAGCTGATGGTCAAAGGAAAACTCGTCAAGGAAACTTCTAGCAAGGATATGTGGCTGAGGTTCACATTCACTATTAGTGGCCTTCATAACTCACACCACGGACGTGTATAGGTGGACTGCTCTCTGTCTGCCGAGACAAACGCTCTTTGCGAAGTCCTCCGCTGTTAGTCTCGGCGAGCTTCAACAATGAATGTGACTAAACCGGAAGCTTTCTAGACAAAAGCCTCGTTCTAGTAGTTAACTGACAAAAATCGTCTGCAAGCAGTCACGTAAGTTCGTGTTCACACTATTTCATATAAGAGTACATGGTGTCATGCAATTTTATTTTGGTTGGGTACGTACATTATCTGTTTTTTGATGCAGTTCGATACTTTTCTGCCGATATAATTGTTTTTTCTAGTTTACCTAATGAAATGACCAGACACATTAAAATTATAGTTTTGTTCTGGTTACATACCTTTTATTTTTACATCTGTTGTGAGTTTAGCATTTTTAGAATTGTTTGCTGCAATATAATACCTAGAAAAGCAGATTAAGAGATGAGGAAACAAAATCAGAGAGAAAAAAGAACCATAAAACAAATATGTATTTGCTAAGATATGAACGTCCTAGTCAAATATTAAGGAAAAGGTGTCCAGCAATATACTTGAAATTATACAAATCGTAGATATAAAAGTCCCATTCACATACAAAATGATTACAGATGTCTCCAGTGATTTCTGGTATAAAATGCATTTAAATATCTGCACACATATTTGTACACACATTAAATACAGAACACAGAAAGCAAACAAATACATGATTGGAACTGAGTTTCTACAAATTTAGCAGCAGAAGCTGGCACAAAATGGTGCAGATCTTGTCCTCGTTGATGTCATTTGGCCTTCTGCAGTTTTTGGTTCCGATAGTACATCTTGCTCCTTGCTTTCTTAAGCTTTTTAGATAAGATCTGTTGTTGTTGTTTTTGTTTTGTTTTTTTTGGGGGGGTCAAAGGCTGCTAGGTTCTTGTTTGTCAGGATCTTCAGTAACTGTAAGCAGCATTTTGTTTCTCCTTTTCTCTGCGCAAAATTAAAATCAGAATACTGTTTCAGTATATTAACTAGCGACTGGGTCACACATGTAACAGACTGCAGTATTTATTCTGTAAAATTTAGTATTTTTATACAGCTCTGTCCACCTTTTCTTCTGCTACATCAACAATAACCTATTGCTTTGATATTATTTACACGTTTCTCAATATATTTTAATGATCCACTTACTGACAAAAAGTGCACAAGAAAAGATACATTCAACAGCTTTAAATTATATCTGTTTCAGCTTGTCCTCACAGTTTCTGTTGTAGGACTTGTATGCTGTATCTGTCCTTTAGTTTTCTTTTTATAGTAACTGGTGATGGTGGATTAGGAACATCAAAGAGGGTAGGAACAGCATTACACACCTCTTATCTAGCATTTCTTTCTGCTGGGACATTGAATTGACTAGATTCAAAGTGTTTGCTACACAGATGGTAGCTCCCAACAGAAAGCACCTTAATAGTTTTTCCTTGACAGTTTTAAGTCGAGACGGCAGCTATTTTGAACACAAAGAATAATCATTCACTTGAACTAGCTGGGGAGCTTGAAACTATCTCAGCATGATATTAAATCACAACCCCTGTTCTATAACAGAGCTAAAAATGCATGACTAAAAACTCCCTTCATTTTACTGACATAAGCTTCTGGTGTCTAGTCCATATTCCTGAAGCAAAGAAGATATTAAATAAAGAATAAGAAAAAGTTTCCATGATTGGGATCTAAACTGAAATCATAGGCAACTCTTGTATTTGAAAAGGAAAAAAAATACTGCAAAGCACAATGATGAACAATAAACGTATTTAATCTCTTTACTATTCTATCATAAAGTTCTAGCATTTATCAGCTTATTTAGTTTTTATCATCAAACGCAAATCCATCTTCCAGACAACTGATGGCAAGGGGCGACAGATCCTCAATCCCTAATTTGAGCGAGAAAAAAGGAAAATGCTAGACCCTAAAAGAATATTACTTTGAAGACACAGTGTAATATAATCACAATACCACTATATCTTCTCTACTTTCTTCGCACGCAGAAAAAGTTCACATGTTAAAATTTGGTGAGACACCACCCTTATGACCAAATTTTTCCAGATTACATTCTATTCTGTGATAGAATAGTTCTCAGATTACTAATTTCTAAACACGTGATTCACTACTATTTTGGAAAATTTACTTCACTGGGGAAAACCACTTTGTTACCCAAGTTAATATTAAATCAACTGAATTGAGATCGTTGCTCTCCCTTAACTAGACACAACCATACAAATACCTAAATTGTCGAGAATAAATTTCTGTATTTATTCCGACACGTTCCTATGCTTCAGTGACAAGACGGCAAGACTTGTGTAGTTGTGGCAATATATATATATATATACTGTGACTCTTGACAGGTGTTTAAACATTTTGCATCGATGGATTAGCTTCTTAATTTTCAAAATAAACAGCTTGTTTCTTTTGTGCTTTGTTTGCTCATCAAACTCTTTCTCGTCCCTAAAGTATATTTTAACATTTTATAACACGAATAAAATAATAACGCTAGCCTTTGTTTCAACATAGTTTGCATGTCTCTGTACTACATTGAGGGCAAAAAATCACAATCTTTGATATGAAAAGGAAACCAGAAAGAAAGAGATTTTTTTATTTGTAAACCATTAAAAGCACATTAAACGCGATTCTATCAAACAAATCCTTTTACTGTAAATATAAGTACATTTAACCCTTACACGGTGTTCCTGAATATCTAAGCTCTTCCCTCACCAAAATATCACATTTGTCGCTTTAGAGCTCTTCTGTATCGACTTTGGTCCTTGTTTCGAACAAGTCGTACACCGTCAAAAATGTTGTCTGCGAAACAGAAGATGCTGGGAGTGTAGGGATCAAGAGATCCGTAAAGAGTAGACGAGTGCTGAGCAAAGATGACTCTGTTGCCAAGATTTGTCAGCTTGCAAAGAATAAAGTGGTTCTCTCAGATAAATAACGCACGCGATGTTTCAGAGAGATTACTTAATGTCGATAGTTACATCAGCTAGGAAACAAAACAGGTTGCAGATGTCGTTGATCAGTTCTGGAGTGTAAGGGTCAAAAGCTCCAAAGAGAGAAGGCGGACACTGGAACCAGCTATCAGGATAAATCTTCTTAGGACGCCGAGCGTTGTCAAGTTGCAGAGCAAGAAGCGGCTTGCGTGTGGTGTCTCCAGAAGAACACACTTCAGGAAGCACCTGAAGGAAAGTGTTGCAAAACTCGTCGGAAAAATCATTGGAGCCACACAGCACCAAAAGAATCTGAGATTTTTCAGCATTTTCGTGGATAGTCCAGATCTCGTGGTCATAAGGTCTGACGTCATCATCGTCTGACATGCACGTGACGCGCAGCCCGCACACATTTTGTAAAATGTCCTTGATAGTCAGACCTTTGACTTTCATATCCTCGTCATAGAGGTCATGAAGGATCATCACATGCCACCATTTCCGCTCCAGATCTTCGTCCCAACCATTGTCCACGTACTTCCTTTGAGTTTCTTCATCCGACTGCGAGAATTTTGCTTTAATTGCTTGCAAAAAGCATTTCTTTATCATTTTGTCATCAGTGGGATGAACTAGTGTATCATTTATGTTTAAAAGCATTTTCTTGGCAGCCATAACACGAACACGTCTTGGAAGTTCGGGATCTGACCATTGGCGAATTATTTCTTTTTCTTTTGTTGTCTCTAGTAGGCTCAAGAATAGCAGGGCGTCGTCATAACATTCGAGGTTAACGTAGCACATCAGTCGTTTCTCCAGAAACTTAGGATCCACCGCTTCCTCAGGGCTAAATTTAGACATCTCGTCCAAAACTTTGAGGCATTCTGTATAGTTGTTTACCATTTCAAAGAGTTTGAAACGAAGTGCTGGAGATTTTTGGTTTCTGACGGCACTGCAAAGTTCGTAAAATGAAGGCCAGAGAGTTTTTAAGTCAGGATTACCAGTGGGAAGTGACGGCACAACCTGACACTGCAACTGCAGAGCGGATTGCAGCAGCCTGCAGCCCTCGGCAGCATTGGCTTCTTTGTCTTTATCGTCTCCAGCATTAACACTTTTTCTCATATAAATGAGACCAGCCTGTTCATACGCATTAATAATATGCAGAGGACCTCCACGTGTCTCTTGCTCCTTAATGAGTGTAAAAAAAAGGGCTAGAGCCTTACCATCTTCCCCAAGAGACGTAAACAAAAGTCCTAGATCATAAACAGCCGGAGAATTGTCCTTATGGGACAATCTTATCGACTCTTGAAAATGATAAAGTGCGTCATTAACGTACATGTCATCACGTGTTAATGAGAGCAGCCTTCTTGGCGATTTTAGAATATTTCTGAATTTTGAGGTCGCAACAGCAGCAGGTCGCTGGCTGACAATGGTCTGGTTGGCTTCGCTCACAGTCATATTTGAAAGTCTCCGTCTCAAGGGACGTGTCTTTTCTCTACTTATTTCTTGTCGAAACTCTTTCTGTTTGGAGACGGCCTTTTTTTTATAAATGTGTTGCCGAGGTAATGATGGGCAGTTGTTGTTGGTCTGACTGCGATGGCGCGCTCAAGCATTTCTCGAGATTTGTCCAACTCATTTTGATCTTTAAAAAATTTCCCACACTTCACAAGTACATGAACATCTGCTGGTCCTAAACTTTCAGCTTGTTCGTAACAGTATTTAGTAGTTATACCTTTTTCTTTTGCTCTTTTCATGACACTCGAGAGGTCAGCATTCCACCACTGTTCCAGAAGCATACCAAGTTCAACGAGAGCCTGTGCTTTTTGCCCTTCTGGAGCGACGCTGTTCCTGATTTCCAAGAGAAGGTCAAAGGCTCTCAGTGATCTCTGCGAGGTTAAATCAGAGGACATTCGAAAGTACATTTTGTAATTAGTGTGTGTGAAACGCCTCAGAACTAGTGCCAGGCCTAACTTCCAAGTGTAATCGTGTGGTCTGACCTCAACGACTTCTTCAAAAATGTCCACCGCCAATGACGCGAAAGACATCCCCATTCTGGAGTAGCAGTACGCCATCTCAGCTTTAGCGTCAATCACCTTGTTTTCAAAGTTTCCCTGCCCACGGAGTTCCTTCAACTTTTCAACAAAGGTTTCTCCCTCCAGCCTTTTCCCCATTTCCCACTTCATTATAGCCATGTTGGCCAAAGCAGTAATGTTAGTGTCATTGTTGGATGTTGCCAACACTTTTTCTGTTTCATCGACTGCTTTCTCGAAATCTTTTGTCAGAAACAAGAGAAAAGCGATGAGATTAGAGATGCACGTAGTCTCTACTGGTGTACGATAACTACCATTATCTATTCTCTCTGATTTTAATTTATCTATCATGCTCTGCTTTCGTTCCACTGTCAGTTCAGAGTAATCCTTCAGTTGAAAAAGGTTCGGGAACTCCTGTAACTTTTTCCGGAAGATTTGTCTGTCTTTTAGAAGTTCTCCATTCTGATGTGTGTACAGGGACTGTGCACCTGAAAATAAGACACAATATTTTACCACCTGATAATAGTCATGTAGCCCTACTCTTAACAAGGAAGGGTACTAGAAATATCAGAGGCTGCTAGGTAACGTACACCAGTATAAACGACGACTCAGGTCGGTTATCGTGAGTTCAGGCAGTCAGCACGGTATTATTTCGTGGTGTGTCAGTACTTTTGTTTTCGGTATTTTCTGTGTATCGTTAACAAGTACTTTACACTAGCTGAAAGCCTTACCATGGCTTTAAGAATGATTCAGCCAGTGCTTTCAAGTAGCTAACAGTAGCACCTCTTCTAATAACAGTTTTTGTAATGCATCCCGATATTGGCCATGTAACGTTTTGGGTGAAGATTGCACTTATAAATGGATGCGAGCGTGAGTGTACATCTACATGTAGCTACGCTCGCGGCACTCTTCTTCCTTTTTCACACAAAAAGGTCCGGCCAACGATTCAAACATTTAATGTTCCAAAAGAAAAGTACAAATGAGATGGTAAAAAAATATAAAACTGTCTAGAACTAATGAAACTTACTAATACTGAAGGTTAGGGTCCCCTTTTCCCTGGCAAATGTCACCTGTCTGTTTCGTCGTTTCGCTGGTCAAGTATATCCAAGGTAGGTGGACAGCCCGGCGGACAGTATCCAATTCAAGTGTAAGATTGCATGGAAAAGTCCATCCACATACTCGAATCACAATATAAGATCCCCGCGGAACACAAAAGTAGATCCCGGCCTGAAGATCAGCCTTGCTGGAGAAGTCCCAGGCGGAAGGATGTCAGCTGGATCTGTAACTCAGCTTAGCAGTGCTTACACCCCAGTGTAAGTAGGCTTCCAATTTCTACCCTTCGGTAGAGAGAGATGTCAGCGTTCGTTATAAAATGTCTGCTGGTGGTGTGCAGGTCAGTCTCGAATGCGAGATCTCCGCTGAATCCTCAGTGTAAGCAGGCTTTCAATTTCTACCCTTCGGTTGAGAGAGATAGGTCAGCGTTATAACCCGACTGCTGGTGGCGTACAGGTCACTGTGGATCAAGAGGTCTCCGCTGAATGCCCGGGTGGGGGGGGGAAACGTTATGCCCGCTACCTTAATTCCCCGTCTACAGGTTTTGACCAATCGCATGCTAAACTGCTGCCTCGCCTAGCGACACTAGTTATAGCTACGTGGGATCCACGCCGATCAAATACATTTATTTACTTTGTGGTGTAATCGGCGTGAATTCTCACCTGAATTAGACTGTGTCGGGGACTGCTACACCACACCATGTCGACTTATTCCAAAAATTAATCTTTTGTAACTCAGAAGTCTCACATTCTTTATTGCGTCATGGTGTGATGTAATATGCAGGTAAACGTCACACGGTCACGTGGCTACTCAAAACGTGGCGCTATTCTACCTAAGCTTTTGAACAATTAACAAAGTAGAAAGGAGTTGAGCCGCGAAACGTTACAGCCACGCTGACATCACAAGGACATCACCTAAGTCAACGTTCCTAACACAGTTCATATCTGCATCCATCTTTTGCGAATATAATTAAGGAAAAGGTCCACAAAACTTGAAAGATGGGGTAAATGATGCCGAGGAAGAGGTTGATATCATAGGATTGTGCACCGATACATTTACGCTGTGATTAGTGAAAGCTTCAGCTTATGGGAAAACTTTGATATGTTAATTAGGCGTTATCTCTGTACAAACGTGACGTGTTTGACCTCTTCTTGTACATGGTAATAGGCGTGTGTCCCGAGAACGGAAGTGGGGACCAGTAGACGGTATTCACCCAGAGTTGGGGAAATAATGTCTTTTTCTGACCTTTACCCGAAGGCAATAGAAAAAATTACAGCACAATCTTGGTTTAAAGTATTCCTGAACTCTTTGGCTTAACAGACAAGGTTTCGTTTTATTGCGATCCTTGAACCGACATCACTTAATTAACAAAGTAGAAAGGAGTTTGAGCCGCGAAACGTTACAGGCGACAGAAAGTAAATTTACTTTATGTAGCAGCCAGGTTGGATAGAGTTTTACAGAAAGCCCTAGAAAATTGTTGGCTTGCTATTTATTATATGTTCACTGAGTTGATCTATAAAAATTTTTATACCCATCGTATTAAAAGCATGTTTAATAAAGCATTTTATTAGGAAATAGCGAGTGTACCTTACTAATGACACTAGATTGCTAGGGTGATGTCCTGTATCCTTAAAGACTGTCAGTGGAGGCTGCAGTCGCAGGAAGTGGATCAAAGAAAGAGGGTGGGGAACTGGGGTTTGATGCCGAGCCAGTAACTAAGGCTTTATCACGAAAATGGGGAGTCAAGAGATGACGCTACACGCTTCTAGAGAAAGGGAAATAACAATTTAAGGGTTGCCAGTTCGCTCGCTCGTTGCTCTCCCTTTTTCGTGTTTCAATCTTTCCGTTCCTCAGATTTAAGTCCCCTCTGCAAGTCGCAATTTTCTCTGCGTTTTATTTCTTTCATTTAGAGAACCACAAACATTTTAGAACTGCAAAAAAGCATTAAGAAATAAACGTGCTCATAAAAGACAAACAACTTTCTAACATAACCTCGGACCTTCGTGTCGACGAAAATGTTTCACATTGATCCCAAGAAAAGGCCGCACACACACACACACACACACATCTCCACACTTTGTTTTATTACAAACACACCAGATCAATTTTTCGAAATATTTAGGCAATTTATTAGGCAATTTATAACGTTTAAGAATTAAGATATT
This sequence comes from Marisa cornuarietis, assembly GCA_004794655.1. Classification (NCBI taxonomy): domain Eukaryota; kingdom Metazoa; phylum Mollusca; class Gastropoda; order Architaenioglossa; family Ampullariidae; genus Marisa; species Marisa cornuarietis. The sequence goes on along the minus strand of SMMW01000593.1, from coordinate 10,565 downwards.
CGCAGGAGGAAAGTATTTGAAATTAAAGCTTTTTATATTAATGACATTCCTTTTTAAATAGTTGCTCCTTTTTTCAATAGTTTTCATTTTTTCATTTTTTCTTATAATTTCCCAATTTTTGTGTAGTTGTTAAGTTTGAACATCGACCACCCCCTTTTTTTCTCAGCTATATTTATCTTCAAACCATCCAGAAATACCTAAAACTATTAAATGAATACAGTTATGCACATCAAACCAGAACTAATTATGCACTAACAATTTATACTAAAACAAAGTTGTAAGTAAAGAAAATTTCAGTACAATAAAAAGAAATTATTTTTAAATCACTGCACACACAGAGTACAGATCTAAATGTATAAATAAGTCGATGATAGCCTCTTGACGACTTTTAAGATGAAAATGTATTACTTACTTGACATTAAAAATCAATTTCGAAGTTCTTTAGTCTATTTACTTTACTAAATTTCTGTACACGTTAAATACATGTTGTATGCAATATGCCAACACATATTAGGAGTTTGGACGCTAGCACACAATGTTGACTATGCAACATGTTTTTTCTCATTGTCAGTCACCAGCACCTACAATTGTAGCCAGTGTTTACATCATGTTATAATCCAGTGCAGAATTTAATTCCTCAGAGGGGAAAATGAGATCAAACTAATATGTAATTTTACAATTAACTAGTAATAGAAAACTGCAATTCTGATCTAGCATGTTTATAAATACATATAAAAAACATCTTTCTTAATCTGTTTGGTAGAAACACCAACAGCTTTTCAAGTCAAAACTTGTAACAGTACATTTACAATTATTAGAACGAATAACATGTAAAACACGCATTTTTAAACATACCAACTGCCAAATATAGGCTAAAGTAATTAAGCATGGTCTACTAATGTGCTTGACCTTAAAAGAATATTGCTTTGAAGATAGTGTAATATAACCAGTATACCATTATATCTTCTCTGCTTTATTCACGCGCAGAAACAGTTTACATGTTAAAATTTGGAAAGAGAGACTCCTTATCCTCAAATTTTTCCAGATTACATTCTGGTCCGTGTTATCATAGTTCTCAGATTAAAATAAACTAATTTCCAAACACTTTATTCACTGCTATTTTGGAAAATTTACTTCACTTGGGAAAACCACTTTGTTACCCAAGTAAACATTAAATCAGCAGAAATGAGATCGTTGCTCTCTCTTTACTAGACACAACCATACAAATACCTAGATTCATGAGAATAAATTTTTTGTATTTTTTCCGACACGTTCCTATGCTTTAGTGCCAAGACAGCAAGACTTGTGTGGTTGCTGCAATATATATACTGTGACTCATGACAGGTTTTTAAATATTTTGTATTGATGGATCAGTGTCTAAAGTTTTATAATGAACAGCTTGTTTCTTTTGTGCTTTGTCTGCTCTTACCATCAAACTCTTTCTTGTCCCTAAAGTATATTTTAACATTTTATTACACGAGTAAAATAATAACATTGACTATGTTTCAACATAGTTTGCATATTTCTATACTACATTGATGGCAAAAAAGAGATGAAAAGGAAACCAGAGAGAAATAGATTTTTTGTGTTTGTTAACCATTAAATTCACATTTAAAACAATTATATGAAGCAAATCCTGTTACTGTAAATATAAATTCAATCAACCCTTTTACACTCTCCAGACGAACAGCCTAGTCTCACCTTCATGTACCTAACGTCAATCAGGTCGGACCAAACTAAAATAACCAGAATGAGGCTTAGTGGAGAATATTATAAAATGTATAAAGACCCACCTTCATGTGCATGTGGGGACAGACTTAGCACCCCGCATGTACTGTTGGAATGCAATGAAAATAAACCAGAGAGAGAAGAACTAAAACATTTACTAGATAAGTATAGACTGGGACTAAACCTCAGAAACTGCCTCAACCCACCTAAAGAACTATGGAACAGTATACTGTCACTAGTAGTAGTAATAGCAACAAGCCACCCAAACTCTAGTCTAATATAAAATAAGAATAGGGGTAAACAGGATAACATAGCCATCCACACTGGAAAAATAAAATAAAAAAAATTGAGGAAGAGCAATACATGGAACCCAACAAAGAAACACAATACACCACCACGGTACACGTGGCAGGACCCCTAAACACTGGCAACAAACGGCAGCAGCAGCAGCAGCAGCAGCAGGAGGAAAGAGGGCAGCAACACTGTAACGACCCATGCAAACTTGGCAGATCAACAATGGATAAAGAGGGCACAAATACAATACACCACCCATGCACACTTGGAAAACCTAAACACCAACAAAAATAGAGGGCACGCACAAAAGTGAAACCACGCATCAAGCACCACAAAACAGCAACCCTTTCCCCACACTCCCCAAAGACCCCATCCCCCACAGTGCGAAATCACCGAGAGGTGGAAGCACTTTCCCTTTCAAAGCCAACAACAACAACAACAACACTCTGTTCCTAATTATGTAAGCTCTTCCCTCACAAAAATAGCATATTTGTCACGTTGGTCCTTGTTTCAAACAGGTGGTAAAACCGTCAAACATGTTGGCTCGAAACAGAAGATGCTGGGAGTGTAGGGATCAAGAGGTGCGTACAGAGTAGACGAGCGCTGAGCGAAGATTCATCTGTCGCCAAGATTTTTCAGCTTGAAAAGAATAAAGTGGTTCTCTCAGATAAATAATGCACGCGATATTTCAGAGAGATTACTTAATGTCGATAGTTATATCAGTTAAATCGTACTTTATTTCTTTACAAATCAACAAGGTCACATCTCCACACTTTGTTTTATTACTAACGTACTTATAGTATTACCTTTGCGTTTTGTTATCTCACGTATGTTACAAACACACACAGTGAGAGCCATAAACTCTATGCACATACACTTTACAGCGTGCACACAGAAAAAACGAAACATGGCTTCTGTTGATTTTATTCTTAAATTGTACACTTGTATTTCCGAAGTATATTAAATAAGTAATTACAATGGTTTTCACCAATTTTATTTACTTCATCTTCTCGATTCGGGTTATTCCCCCCTACATTATTGAGACTAGTTCCTGGATACTGCGTCGAAGTCAATACAAAAATACGCTGCGATTTCTGTATGCTTCCCGAGAATCACTCTACTTTCACTTTCGATTCAACTCTCTTAGAAGATACACATGATTAAAGACTTTATGATTAAGACTTCAACACATGATCCATAATCTTTAGTTTAATTGGTTAAAATGGGCTGGTTCTGACACATGTGACAATTGTACTTTTTATTACACAAAATGCAAAAAAACTGAAACTAGAAAAATCAAGCTTAAATGAATAAAAATGATGTCGTATATTTGTATCTTGAAAAAAATTAACAGAACAAGGCTTAATGGCACTGATTGTCTTACCTCTGTCCATTTTAATGGCCAGGCTGCAACCAGAGAAAATCGAAAACCAGAGCAATGGACACTGCTGCACTTCCCTTTGTCTGTCTGTCTGTCAGGAGTGATATCATTGTTGGCAAGAAGCCACAATCAATAGAACAATATAAATAGCATTTAGTCTGGCAAGCGGTTATCTCCCTTAGCTAAGGCATGGTTGAGGTTGCACATTCACTGTTAGTGGCCTTAATATCTCACACTGTTCTTTGTAAGATTACATGGTATCATGCAATTTTATTTTGTTTGGGTATTTTTACCTAGCTTACCTACTGAGATGACCAGGTACTTTACAATTTTAGTTTTGTTCTTGTTATATACCTTTTATTTTACATCTGTTGTTAGTTTAGCATTTTTAGAATTATTTACTGCAATATAATACATGGAAAAGCAGATTAAGACATAAGGAAACAAAATGACACACACACACACACACACACACACACACACACACACACAGCGAAAGAAATCAGAAAACAAACGTGGATTCGCTGTGTATATGAATGTCCCGTGACATTGATGTTGTTCACGAGGGACTGCATGCGGCTCTCGAGTTCCCAGGCCTGCTTTTACCCCTTAAACGACTTAATGAAGTGAGGATCAAGATTATAAATGGTAATATTATAAATGAATGAAAAAACGCACACGCGCATTACATATATATATATAAATACACACACACCAGATCAATTTTTCGAAATATTTAGGCAATTTATTAGGCAATTTATAACGTTTAAGAATTAAGATATTCGCAGGAGGAAAGTATTTGAAATTAAAGCTTTTTATATTAATGACATTCCTTTTTAAATAGTTGCTCCTTTTTTCAATAGTTTTCATTTTTTCTTATAATTTCCCAATTTTTGTGTAGTTGTTAAGTTTGAACATCGACCACCCCCTTTTTTTCTCAGCTATATTTATCTTCAAACCATCCAGAAATACCTAAAACTATTAAATGAATACAGTTATGCACATCAAACCAGAACTAATTATGCACTAACAATTTATACTAAAACAAAGTTGTAAGTAAAGAAAATTTCAGTACAATAAAAAGAAATTATTTTTAAATCACTGCACACACAGAGTACAGATCTAAATGTATAAATAAGTCGATGATAGCCTCTTGACGACTTTTAAGATGAAAATGTATTACTTACTTGACATTAAAAATCAATTTCGAAGTTCTTTAGTCTATTTACTTTACTAAATTTCTGTACACGTTAAATACATGTTGTATGCAATATGCCAACACATATTAGGAGTTTGGACGCTAGCACACAATGTTGACTATGCAACATGTTTTTTCTCATTGTCAGTCACCAGCACCTACAATTGTAGCCAGTGTTTACATCATGTTATAATCCAGTGCAGAATTTAATTCCTCAGAGGGGAAAATGAGATCAAACTAATATGTAATTTTACAATTAACTAGTAATAGAAAACTGCAATTCTGATCTAGCATGTTTATAAATACATATAAAAAACATCTTTCTTAATCTGTTTGGTAGAAACACCAACAGCTTTTCAAGTCAAAACTTGTAACAGTACATTTACAATTATTAGAACGAATAACATGTAAAACACGCATTTTTAAACATACCAACTGCCAAATATAGGCTAAAGTAATTAAGCATGGTCTACTAATGTGCTTGACCTTAAAAGAATATTGCTTTGAAGATAGTGTAATATAACCAGTATACCATTATATCTTCTCTGCTTTATTCACGCGCAGAAACAGTTTACATGTTAAAATTTGGAAAGAGAGACTCCTTATCCTCAAATTTTTCCAGATTACATTCTGGTCCGTGTTATCATAGTTCTCAGATTAAAATAAACTAATTTCCAAACACTTTATTCACTGCTATTTTGGAAAATTTACTTCACTTGGGAAAACCACTTTGTTACCCAAGTAAACATTAAATCAGCAGAAATGAGATCGTTGCTCTCTCTTTACTAGACACAACCATACAAATACCTAGATTCATGAGAATAAATTTTTTGTATTTTTTCCGACACGTTCCTATGCTTTAGTGCCAAGACAGCAAGACTTGTGTGGTTGCTGCAATATATATACTGTGACTCATGACAGGTTTTTAAATATTTTGTATTGATGGATCAGTGTCTAAAGTTTTATAATGAACAGCTTGTTTCTTTTGTGCTTTGTCTGCTCTTACCATCAAACTCTTTCTTGTCCCTAAAGTATATTTTAACATTTTATTACACGAGTAAAATAATAACATTGACTATGTTTCAACATAGTTTGCATATTTCTATACTACATTGATGGCAAAAAAGAGATGAAAAGGAAACCAGAGAGAAATAGATTTTTTGTGTTTGTTAACCATTAAATTCACATTTAAAACAATTATATGAAGCAAATCCTGTTACTGTAAATATAAATTCAATCAACCCTTTTACACTCTCCAGACGAACAGCCTAGTCTCACCTTCATGTACCTAACGTCAATCAGGTCGGACCAAACTAAAATAACCAGAATGAGGCTTAGTGGAGAATATTATAAAATGTATAAAGACCCACCTTCATGTGCATGTGGGGACAGACTTAGCACCCCGCATGTACTGTTGGAATGCAATGAAAATAAACCAGAGAGAGAAGAACTAAAACATTTACTAGATAAGTATAGACTGGGACTAAACCTCAGAAACTGCCTCAACCCACCTAAAGAACTATGGAACAGTATACTGTCACTAGTAGTAGTAATAGCAACAAGCCACCCAAACTCTAGTCTAATATAAAATAAGAATAGGGGTAAACAGGATAACATAGCCATCCACACTGGAAAAAATAAAATAAAATAAAAAAAAGGGGAAGAGCAATACATGGAACCCAACAAAGAAACACAATACACCACCACGGTACACGTGGCAGGACCCCTAAACACTGGCAACAAACGGCAGCAGCAGCAGCAGCAGCAGCAGGAGGAAAGAGGGCAGCAACACTGTAACGACCCATGCAAACTTGGCAGATCAACAATGGATAAAGAGGGCACAAATACAATACACCACCCATGCACACTTGGAAAACCTAAACACCAACAAAAATAGAGGGCACGCACAAAAGTGAAACCACGCATCAAGCACCACAAAACAGCAACCCTTTCCCCACACTCCCCAAAGACCCCATCCCCCACAGTGCGAAATCACCGAGAGGTGGAAGCACTTTCCCTTTCAAAGCCAACAACAACAACAACAACACTCTGTTCCTAATTATGTAAGCTCTTCCCTCACAAAAATAGCATATTTGTCACGTTGGTCCTTGTTTCAAACAGGTGGTAAAACCGTCAAACATGTTGGCTCGAAACAGAAGATGCTGGGAGTGTAGGGATCAAGAGGTGCGTACAGAGTAGACGAGCGCTGAGCGAAGATTCATCTGTCGCCAAGATTTTTCAGCTTGAAAAGAATAAAGTGGTTCTCTCAGATAAATAATGCACGCGATATTTCAGAGAGATTACTTAATGTCGATAGTTATATCAGTTAAATCGTACTTTATTTCTTTACAAATCAACAAGGTCACATCTCCACACTTTGTTTTATTACTAACGTACTTATAGTATTACCTTTGCGTTTTGTTATCTCACGTATGTTACAAACACACACAGTGAGAGCCATAAACTCTATGCACATACACTTTACAGCGTGCACACAGAAAAAACGAAACATGGCTTCTGTTGATTTTATTCTTAAATTGTACACTTGTATTTCCGAAGTATATTAAATAAGTAATTACAATGGTTTTCACCAATTTTATTTACTTCATCTTCTCGATTCGGGTTATTCCCCCCTACATTATTGAGACTAGTTCCTGGATACTGCGTCGAAGTCAATACAAAAATACGCTGCGATTTCTGTATGCTTCCCGAGAATCACTCTACTTTCACTTTCGATTCAACTCTCTTAGAAGATACACATGATTAAAGACTTTATGATTAAGACTTCAACACATGATCCATAATCTTTAGTTTAATTGGTTAAAATGGGCTGGTTCTGACACATGTGACAATTGTACTTTTTATTACACAAAATGCAAAAAAACTGAAACTAGAAAAATCAAGCTTAAATGAATAAAAATGATGTCGTATATTTGTATCTTGAAAAAAATTAACAGAACAAGGCTTAATGGCACTGATTGTCTTACCTCTGTCCATTTTAATGGCCAGGCTGCAACCAGAGAAAATCGAAAACCAGAGCAATGGACACTGCTGCACTTCCCTTTGTCTGTCTGTCTGTCAGGAGTGATATCATTGTTGGCAAGAAGCCACAATCAATAGAACAATATAAATAGCATTTAGTCTGGCAAGCGGTTATCTCCCTTAGCTAAGGCATGGTTGAGGTTGCACATTCACTGTTAGTGGCCTTAATATCTCACACTGTTCTTTGTAAGATTACATGGTATCATGCAATTTTATTTTGTTTGGGTATTTTTACCTAGCTTACCTACTGAGATGACCAGGTACTTTACAATTTTAGTTTTGTTCTTGTTATATACCTTTTATTTTACATCTGTTGTTAGTTTAGCATTTTTAGAATTATTTACTGCAATATAATACATGGAAAAGCAGATTAAGACATAAGGAAACAAAATGACACACACACACACACACACACACACACACACACACACACAGCGAAAGAAATCAGAAAACAAACGTGGATTCGCTGTGTATATGAATGTCCCGTGACATTGATGTTGTTCACGAGGGACTGCATGCGGCTCTCGAGTTCCCAGGCCTGCTTTTACCCCTTAAACGACTTAATGAAGTGAGGATCAAGATTATAAATGGTAATATTATAAATGAATGAAAAAACGCACACGCGCATTACATATATATATATAAATACACACACACCAGATCAATTTTTCGAAATATTTAGGCAATTTATTAGGCAATTTATAACGTTTAAGAATTAAGATATTCGCAGGAGGAAAGTATTTGAAATTAAAGCTTTTTATATTAATGACATTCCTTTTTAAATAGTTGCTCCTTTTTTCAATAGTTTTCATTTTTTCTTATAATTTCCCAATTTTTGTGTAGTTGTTAAGTTTGAACATCGACCACCCCCTTTTTTTCTCAGCTATATTTATCTTCAAACCATCCAGAAATACCTAAAACTATTAAATGAATACAGTTATGCACATCAAACCAGAACTAATTATGCACTAACAATTTATACTAAAACAAAGTTGTAAGTAAAGAAAATTTCAGTACAATAAAAAGAAATTATTTTTAAATCACTGCACACACAGAGTACAGATCTAAATGTATAAATAAGTCGATGATAGCCTCTTGACGACTTTTAAGATGAAAATGTATTACTTACTTGACATTAAAAATCAATTTCGAAGTTCTTTAGTCTATTTACTTTACTAAATTTCTGTACACGTTAAATACATGTTGTATGCAATATGCCAACACATATTAGGAGTTTGGACGCTAGCACACAATGTTGACTATGCAACATGTTTTTTCTCATTGTCAGTCACCAGCACCTACAATTGTAGCCAGTGTTTACATCATGTTATAATCCAGTGCAGAATTTAATTCCTCAGAGGGGAAAATGAGATCAAACTAATATGTAATTTTACAATTAACTAGTAATAGAAAACTGCAATTCTGATCTAGCATGTTTATAAATACATATAAAAAACATCTTTCTTAATCTGTTTGGTAGAAACACCAACAGCTTTTCAAGTCAAAACTTGTAACAGTACATTTACAATTATTAGAACGAATAACATGTAAAACACGCATTTTTAAACATACCAACTGCCAAATATAGGCTAAAGTAATTAAGCATGGTCTACTAATGTGCTTGACCTTAAAAGAATATTGCTTTGAAGATAGTGTAATATAACCAGTATACCATTATATCTTCTCTGCTTTATTCACGCGCAGAAACAGTTTACATGTTAAAATTTGGAAAGAGAGACTCCTTATCCTCAAATTTTTCCAGATTACATTCTGGTCCGTGTTATCATAGTTCTCAGATTAAAATAAACTAATTTCCAAACACTTTATTCACTGCTATTTTGGAAAATTTACTTCACTTGGGAAAACCACTTTGTTACCCAAGTAAACATTAAATCAGCAGAAATGAGATCGTTGCTCTCTCTTTACTAGACACAACCATACAAATACCTAGATTCATGAGAATAAATTTTTTGTATTTTTTCCGACACGTTCCTATGCTTTAGTGCCAAGACAGCAAGACTTGTGTGGTTGCTGCAATATATATACTGTGACTCATGACAGGTTTTTAAATATTTTGTATTGATGGATCAGTGTCTAAAGTTTTATAATGAACAGCTTGTTTCTTTTGTGCTTTGTCTGCTCTTACCATCAAACTCTTTCTTGTCCCTAAAGTATATTTTAACATTTTATTACACGAGTAAAATAATAACATTGACTATGTTTCAACATAGTTTGCATATTTCTATACTACATTGATGGCAAAAAAGAGATGAAAAGGAAACCAGAGAGAAATAGATTTTTTGTGTTTGTTAACCATTAAATTCACATTTAAAACAATTATATGAAGCAAATCCTGTTACTGTAAATATAAATTCAATCAACCCTTTTACACTCTCCAGACGAACAGCCTAGTCTCACCTTCATGTACCTAACGTCAATCAGGTCGGACCAAACTAAAATAACCAGAATGAGGCTTAGTGGAGAATATTATAAAATGTATAAAGACCCACCTTCATGTGCATGTGGGGACAGACTTAGCACCCCGCATGTACTGTTGGAATGCAATGAAAATAAACCAGAGAGAGAAGAACTAAAACATTTACTAGATAAGTATAGACTGGGACTAAACCTCAGAAACTGCCTCAACCCACCTAAAGAACTATGGAACAGTATACTGTCACTAGTAGTAGTAATAGCAACAAGCCACCCAAACTCTAGTCTAATATAAAATAAGGATAGGGGTAAACAGGATAACATAGCCATCCACACTGGAAAAAAAAATTGAGGAAGACCAATACATGGAACCAAACAAAGAAACACAATACACTACCACGGTACACGTGGCAGGACCCCTAAACACTGGCAACAAACGGCAGCAGCACCAGCAGCAGCAGGAGGAAAGAGGGCAGCAGCACTGTAACG